>JBBJLR010156774.1:0-32875 GCA_037577145.1 Brachypetersius gabonensis
CATTCAGCACCACCAGTATACTGATCACCGCCTGATCATCTGGAATCATCTGCTCCTGGTTCTTCACTGGTTCAGACTTTAAGTTAGATGTGTTTTGTTGTGTTTGAGTGATTCATATGTAAGTGTTGCTCTTAGCAAACCAAAAAACGATCCCTGTGAAACTGGTCAGGTTCAGAGACTGGACTGAAAATGAGTCTTTGAAAGTCCCTCAGGAAGAACTGTTTTTTAATACCACATGAAAATACAAGAAAGTCAGGATCTTTGGAAGCAAAATATTAAGAAATGAGGGCAAGACTTTTGCACAGTACTGTACATTCAGCTTCTTAACAGCAATGTCATCTATCTATAGGACAATAAAGGATCTGAAAGCCTGCCTTCATGTATCGGTTTCAAAGTGCTTCTAGTTTTTCTAATGTTAATCTTGCCCTCAAAATACATCATCAAAAGGGTTTTTGCTATCCGATAAACTGGTCAGTGTCACTCCACCACTGCAGGATGTGAGTAAGCTGGTTTACAACAGAGAAATATTACTCTAATTAGCATTGGAGTTCCTGTTCGACATAAACAGGTTACTTTAGTCCATTTCGATTTTTTTTTCACTCTGAACCCTTTAGTTCGACTTTTAGTTTGGCTGCATCTGTTGATCTGTTACAGATTATAATTAGCGCACAAATGAGTAACAAATGTGTGTTTCTGCCGGATGACGTTTAAAACAAATTCAATAAATGTAAAATTTTACTTTTTGTATCTAACCGTAAAATTTTCAACCATGTCATGTGATTTTTGGATAAAGATGTGCATACTTCCCTTTTTGTAAAAGATAAGAGGGAAGCCCTAACTTTCAGAGAATTGCTGATCTCTGAAGCTCAAATAGAAGTGAGTCACCAGTGATTCACAGTTCAAAAGGTTTCAGTTTTCAGAGTTTTAGAGTTTTTTGCCACTGCTGTCAGAGTTTACTGTCTCTCTTCGACAGTCACTGCATCGCCTGATCATTTACTGGCCTGTCAACTTGTTCTTTGTCGGCTTGACTGCAGTCTGACAGGAAAGAACAAGATGTTTTGCCCCCTGGTGTTCATTCATTAAACGTTCAGCTAAACTGTAGTGGAAACTGGCTTTTTGTTGAGATCAGATATTATCATTACACTACATTGCAAACATTGGGCAGACACTTTTATCCAAAGTGCCATGTTCAAGTTTCAGGACAGTGTGAGGATCAGAGGAGAGGATTAAATCTTTATGTACGAATAGTGCAAAAGGAAAGGGGATGCTCTCTGAACAGGTTTTTGAAGATAGAGAGGGATTCTGCCGCTCTTGTTGGCTTAGGAAGCTCATTCCACTGGTGGGGAACCACAGAAGAGAAGAGGCTGGACTGGACTTGGGTGTATGAAGTGGAGCAGGAGAGGGAGTGAGTGCGAACATAAGGCTGAATGATTACGGGAGCTGGGTGCTGACACTGAAGGCGAGTTAGTGAATTTAATTTGGGCAGCCGTGGATAGGCAGTGTAGGTCAACCAGCAGTGAGGTGACATGCAATCTTTTGGGTTGGTTGAAGACCAGCCGAGCTGCTGCGTTCTGAACCAGCTGTAAGGGTCTTACCATGCAAGCTGGAAGACCCACTAGGAGAGCAATGCAGTATTCAAGGTGTTTGTCAAATAGTCTCATGTTATTTTTATTTTCTCTTTCATCCACAGAGACACCTGAAGGTTAATGAAGACCCGCATGTCACTTTAGTCTCACTAAAGCCCTGGACAAAATACTGTGTGCAAGTCAGTGTCTTTAGCGAGGACTACAACAAGAGCAGCACTTTCACTTTGCCACAGTGTGTGTCTACGGAAGGTATAAACCCTTCATTTGTCCTCTTTTAATATTCAAACTTTGTTTTATCATTTATATGATTTATTTTGGACTCTTCTTCAGTGAAAGAAATGATCAAATCTGTTTTTAATCTCACTTTTAGGTCAACCCAGAGTCTGGCCATACGTGCTTTTTGTGCTGTTTATTGTTTCCCTTTTTGGACTTCTATATGGATTCTTCCGCTGGAGGTTCAGAAGAATGTTTCCAGCGTATAACATCCCTGTTAGCATTCTAGTAAGAACTTCTGATACCTTTGGAGTTGGTCAGGGATGCATATGAACACACAGTGTGAATGTGGTCTGCTCATCAAAATAGCCAATCAAAATTCAGCAACACCGCGCCTGTATGAATAGCCAACCTTAACTCTTAGAATTATTAGTATGAGTGAAATCTGATTTCAGCAAATATAAATGATGGTGTAAAACCGTCTAAATCCGGTGTTTGTTCTCCAACACACTCGTCGTTTTCTGCTCTTTCTCTTGGCGCACCATCTCAGAGCCGCTCTCTGGACCCCCTCCCTCTCCTAAGGGTTAAAGAAATGTTGTTGGCTCATTTATAATTGCAAACAAATCAGCCATAAGACACTACTACAAGAAGCTAATACTTGTTTTCCTCTGTTCCTCCAACACAGTTTGCTTTACATCTTTGCACATCTTTACAAAATTATAATTTCTACTAAAAACTAAATATGCAACATACTTTACAGTCTATTGCTTCTGCATGTAAAATAAAACACACCTTGATTTTTCAGTTTTAGTACTCTAATGATTATTTTGATGAATGATCAAGTCATTGTTTTGACACACTAGCATATTTGCTAAGTAGTCATGGAGGATCAAGTAATTGTAGTAAGTGATCTTGACTGCCCCGATATAGCAAATTCAACAAATGAACAGAAGAGAGTTCCCTTTACATGTGAACACATTATCAGGGGCACCCAAGGTTTCTCAAACAACATTTACACAGACATATGCAGTACGATGCCGTACCTATTTATGTAAAAAGTCATGTAGCAAAATATTCCCCTGTCATCCTCAGGCTCTACCACGTCACCTCCCCCGACTCCAGGAGCCTCAGGAGTTCAGCAGTGCAGCAGAAATTGTGGCCCTTAAACTGGAGTCCCCACTGTTTCCCCAGCAGGAGCAGAAGGTCCAGGAGATGTCCAGCCAGAGCCGGAGGAACAACAGTTCTGAGCAGGACTCAGGCTTTGGTTCTGGAGAGGAAGTCTGAAGAAAGATCGGCACTCGTGTGCTGTTCTTTTAAAAATGGGATGTATATATTTTTTAAGCTTTTTGGACCAGCTTTGAATTTTTCTCTGAGGTTTATTTATTGACATATTGAGGTTTTGAGAAGTATTTGTTTTGTTTGTTTTGTAAGGCCTTGTTTAGCTGGTGTAAAATTATGGCTTGATCTTTGGGATCTTCACAACTGACTATTAAGAACACTGGGAAACTGAACATTTCTATAGGAGTTCACTTTTTTATACAATAAATCTGTAACCACTGATGACCACTTTTTTTTTTTGCATGTTTCATTTACCACTTTCCTTTGGGCTATAAGGCAAAACCTTTCATTTTGCCTTTGTGAACAAGAGAAATATATTCGCTGCTGTTTCTTACCCCAAAAACTCTTAAAGAAAAGTAAAACTGATTGGAATTCAGTGTCCAGTCATGCGATACTCTGAATCTCCACAGTCGGTTTTAAAAACTCTCAGAAAAGTGGTGTCTGTTCTTGTAGCTACTTATTAACAGCTCGAATGATGGCTGTGTGTCCAGGGGAAAGAAAAATGCTGACAGCCAAGGTATATACGACGGTGGACCGACACTGAGGTCCACTTAAATATCTGACTAAAATCCATTACAACCAATAACCGAACACACTCACTTAATCCTGAGTTCACCCGCAGCTGGAACCTATCCTATGGCTATTACCCCGCTGGAGTACTCAGGATGTCAAAATAAAAGACCTAGACATAAAGAAAACCCCAGCGCCCCCCAGTGACCGCTGGCCAGACGTCACACTAATACTAATAATAGTAATAATAATACTCGTAATAATACATTTTTATATATTTTAAACACCGTTTTACATTCGCTAATAATATTTTAAATAAAACCATCAAAATTATTAATGAATAACATTAATTCAAATGTCTTTAGATGCTTCATAAAATGATATGCATGGTAGTCTGTCTTTATTTCTAGATTATAGCAGTACATATTTTAATTTCTAATTTCGGGTTTTAGTTTAAATAAAACATTTGAGACAGGTTTCTTAGTGTAATGGAGTTGCTTTATAGCAAAAATAAATGTAAGCTTAAATGAAAATAAAGGTTAGTATGATTATATTAAATAATTATATGTTTCTGAAGATAAAACACAGGTCAAAACAGCTGAATTTGGCTCATTTATATTTACATAACTATAAACCATAAAAGCTGAATTAGCCTATACACTATTTGGACAGAAGTATTGTGACGTCTAACGATTACACCAACAGGGACTTTTATAACATTGCACTCAAATACAACACTTTAATGTGGAGTTGGTCCCCCTTTGCAGCTATAACAGCTTCCACTCTTCTTTAAAGGCTTTCCACACGATTTTGGAGTTTCTGTGGGAATTTGTGCCCCTTCATTCATTAGAGCATTTATGAGGTCAGACACTGATGTTGGAGGAGAAGGTCTGGATCATAATCTCGGTTCCAGTTCATCCTAAAGGTGCTGGATGGGGTTGAGGTCAGGACTCTGTGTGGATCAGTCAAGTTCTTCCACACTGAACTCCTCCAGCAGGTCTTTATGGAGCTGCTCTGTGCTCTGGGACACAGTCCTGCTGGAATAGAGAAGGTTCTTCACCAAATTGTGTCCACTTAGTTGGAATCATGGCGTTGGACGCATTAAGATAAAGCCTTTCAGCTGGAGTGAGTAAGGGGACTAACCTAAACTGTGGAAAACAGGTATGTCCCGATACTTTTGTCCATATGGCAGAGGTGGAAGAAAGTTTGGGAATCGACTCTTCTTGCTGAGCTGATTCGAATGATCCGGATCTTTTACAGGAGTTGGGATCCTCGTGTGTTAAAGGCGTGGACTTTCTGTGGCGTTGATGTCCAAAGCACTTCAAATAAACAAGACGTTAGATTAGACTTCGTGAGAAGCCTGAGTACGAGGCAAGGGTTTTCCAACACATACTGTACCTCCACGGTTAACACTTCTGTCCACAAAACCGCAGAGGTGTGAACTTTAGTCTCCCAGCGCTGAGATTCTGGGGCCGACACTGCTTCAACCCACGCAGACATTTAGAAACGTGCCTTTTTATTACTCAGTCAGGGTATAGATGGGGCCTATGGGGTTGTTTTACTTGAATAATCTTAATCACGACAAGATAAGGCCCTAAAGTGAAGCAGAGGGTTGTGAGAAGAGCTGTATTTTCGTTTTGTTCATAGCGGAACCAGCCCAAGCACATGAGGAGCCAGCCAGCTCGGAGAAGGAAGCGGAGCTCTTCCACAGGATGAGAAAATGGAGCTTTTATGGCCCTTTTAACTCTCTCTTCGTTATGGACTGGAAAAGCGTGTTGACTTCATTTCTCCTCGTCTTATTTATCCCCTGTGGTAAGGCGGTTACACTTACGTTTCACGCTAATTTGGGATAAAAGTGCTGGCTAGCGTTGAAACCAGGCTTCGTCTTTGCATTGCTAACTTTGCTAACAGCTGATGTTTTTGTTTAGAAAACATAAATCATGTTTCTAAAGAAGTGAAACACCGTGGATGTGCGATATCGTGGTAAATAACGTAGAATATACACAGAAAAGATGTCAGATGAAAGAAATGAGAGCAATTTCAGCTTAGTTTTCTTTTTGAACAGCTGAAGCTTGGCTAGGAGAGTTAAAGCTTTGGCTAAAATTAAGAAGTAATGAAGACGTTAATATATCTTTTAACATGTTTGTGTTTTATTTGACTGAAGTCCTCGAAATTGGGAAAGGTACTCGACGATTTGTGATGGTGGATAAGGCTTATAATAATATAATAGCAAAACCACAGCATCAATAGTAAGAGTAATAATACAAATAAGAACAATAATAATAATGTTTCCCATGTCTTAATGTGTTTTATTGCTGTTCACATTGTCTGTACAAACAGCAGAAGAACAAGATTATGTACTTAACCCTCATGTTGCTTTCTGTTTTGAGGTCAGTAGTTATAAAGCTATTGAAAATGGTTGAAATCTGCAGTCAAACTAACACCAAAGAACAGAACTGTGTACAGGCATTAAAAACCCATCGTCATGTCCATGTTGTATTTACTAGAAATGTTGATGCTAAATGGGGTCAAATTGACCCCATACATAAAATGAGAGTTAATTGCTTAATTTATTTGATTGCATTTCTTTCCTTCTGTGTTGATTTCTGAAGAAAGACAATTTCCCAACGAGGAGATTAAGAGGAAGGGAAAGAACAGTCAAATTTGTAGTGGAGGGTTTTCCAGTCACTCCAGGTCCAAATGTGGTCAGTCACACCAAACTGTTTTCGTGTTGAGAGGTGACAATGTAATGGAAGCCCAGGTGCCTGAGATTCTTCGCTGATATTGACCTGATTTGCATCCAGTATTGTGTTGGAGCTCAAGTTTAAAGCTAGATGCATTTCCATAAGAAAATGTGAAGTGTGAGCTTCTGTATCAGATGTTGCTGCTTTACCGCTGTGCTTTACCGATCGGGAGAGACGTGAACTCGCTGGCTCTTACCAAGCCATTTATGGTTCACAACGACCACAAGGGCACTGAAGGGGACATTAGAACCATACCCATAACAGTAAAACGTAATAAGAACAGTAGGGCGATTCCTGCTTTCGTCACGTTAATTAAGAAGCGAACTGTTTACTTGAAACTTCAGACACCAGGCATGTCTTAGTTGAGTTCAGGGCCCAGGTTTGATTTTTCCTAAAAACCATTACTTTAAAGTCTTCGCAAATGTGTGCAAGTATGTAGACATGAATGCCAGGCAGTGACCTGTATTAAAACAGATTAGATCGATAGCTAGACCCAGATCCTGAAGATCCTGAAGGAAAATGTTCTAGGACAGCAGTAATGCAACACAATCGCACAGGTTTATCATTTGAAATAGAACCAAAACAGTAAGAAAATACATTGTATCTGTTCAGGTTTATGTATGATTCAACACAGAGCCCATGTTTTACTCACTAGGGGCTCGGACCTGGACTCTGTAAAGCTGCTTTGTGACAACCTGGTTGTAAAAAGCACTATATAAATAAAATTGAATTCAATTCAATTGAACATACATTCAACTTCTGTCATCTATCAATCTGGTTTTTTTGACTTCTGCTGGTATATTTAAAGCTGAAAAGTCATTTGTCCCCTGTGAAAGGAGTGCAGATTTTTAACAGACTTTAGTTAGTTGCTTTTTAACTGCATAGAACTATAGAATAGTATTTGAAATGAAAATGTAAATTTAGGCTGGAAAGGTTTGGGAATATTCTATTAAGTGTTCTAAGAGTCTGCTTTCAACTCCGATGTCTTTATTTCAGCGGGGTTTACTAAACTACCAGCACCAGGCGGTATTGAAATCAGGACGTCAGTGCTGTCGTGGAGGTTTTCAGGAAGTGAAGAAAATGTGACCTATTCTGTCCAGTACAGCACGTAAGTCCTCCTCTGTGTTGTTGGAACACAGTCAGCATGACTGACTTTTCTTTGTAAAGTGATGTGCAGTTTAGATAACAATGAGAAGCTGCTTTCTGTATTTCTAATGGCAAAAAAACGGATTCAATAGACATTTCATTTATTTATCAAAATGAAAACTTCATATTCTGGTAAATTATTATTCCATGCAAATCCATAATAAACATTTATTGTGAAAAAATAATTTATTTCATGAGCATTATTACCGTAAAGCAAAATAGACTGACTGTTGTAACAGTTTCACAGCATACACCATTTAAATGTAGGCTAAATTCTGAACTGTGCAGGATATTTAATGTTTGTCTCTTTGCTGTGTCTTTACTTGCTGTCTGAAGTGTACAAGAGAAAGTAGGTACAGCTGATTTCAAGTATTTATTCTTTTTGAGGGTATTCGTTTCTCTGTGCACCATTTGGCCTTATTTATTACTGCTACTTGGAAGGCCTTGATGTCGGGAAGAAAATACCCATAACCATGTCGCAATACCCACCACAGCTTCACAAACTCACCTTTCTTTTGAAAGAATAGACTGAAATAAGTGAAGCTCATTCAGATATCAAACGGTTCTGAGAAAAGACAGTCAATTTTAAAGACAAATTTTGATGCTTTGCAAATAATTGAAACCCATAATACGGCACTGCAAACATACACTTTTCTATTACAAATAAAGCCACCCAATCCCAAGCCGTGCCCACTCTGGGACTTTTCTATGACTAACAAATTTATCCTAAAAGCTGTGAGAAACGAAGGTGTACCAGAACATCGCTAACAAGTTAACTAGGTTAGATTTTCATCACACAGATAAAGAGTGCAGAGAGAGATACATAAATATTAAAAGACCACAATAACAAAAGCAGTTTTGGCAAAAAGAAACGTTCTGGTTCGACTCCATGGATGCGGTTTTGGAACAACGAGCTCTCAGAAACTGAGAGGAGAGAGTTACTGGACTGAGATACGCTGGAAAATCAAAGTTTGCTGCAACAGCCGTACCATCACAGTAGAGTTTAGGTACAGCATGGTTTCTGTATACTAATGGAAAAGTGCCTTAAGTGAGCAGGTGTGTGAGACAGGAGGAGCTCTCTGCATGTCCTCCCCCCAACACTGAGTAAACATCTTTGTTTTCATCCTTTAGCAGAATTTTGCAGATTGACTAGTACAGTTTACTTATAGCCCAGAACGTTTCGAAGTTCTTTATTAGCATTAGACATGTAACTATTGGGTCCCTTAGATGTGTTGTCATTTATAATCCCTTCCCTTTTTATCTTAGGGTCCCAGAGCAAGAGTGGTACACGGTGTGTGGCTGTAATCAGCGGCATTTCAACTTTAGTGCCGCCCCTGAAGATTTCTATGGAAAAATATTTCGCATACGAGCAGAGCGTGCAAACCAGTCATCAGTTTGGAGACAGTCAGTGCAGGTTAAGTGCCTCCAAAGTAAGCCTTTTTCTTCAGGTCTAAAAGACCTTGTTGCTGCTTTGGGATTGTGGGTGTAAGGATATGCACCCATGTCATTTTACATTGACTAACAGTCAGCTCTCCCTTTGTCACAGCTGCCACATGTGCTCCGCTATTAAACCTGACACTAAAACCCGACAAGGTGCTTCTATGGATGGACCACAGAGACAGCAGTCTGAAGGACCAACATGGGTCTTTCATCAATTTCAGTGTTGTGTTCTGGAAGGCAACCAATGTCAATGAAGCAAAGGTTTGAAACAGCATGATACTTCATACACTGACAAAGTATTTATACAGTGATGTCAAAATGCAGGGTTTTGCTCAGCATTTCTAGGGTGTGTAAAGTAATGACAGAAACAGTTGCATCTGAATTTGGAGTCTTGCCACAGTCTTGCATATAAACTTGAGTCTTGTGAAAGAAAAGCAGGCAATTTAGATACTAGAAGGAATTAATAGATCAGATGTTCTATCAAAATCAGGTATTGTAAGTGGCTTCCAAATAGTTTAGCACACCAGTTTACTGAATGCAACAACGGGACAGAATTCTAATCAGAAAGAAACCTTATTAAGCTGTGACTTAAAACACAAAGCCTGTATTAGATGCTTATGAATAAAAAAGTGATAGATGGATGCTAAGTGTTGCAAAATGGCAAAATGATCTCACAACCTTTGAAGAACACGACTGAATTTTAAGCTCTTGACCGTGTTAATCAGACAAAGGTTGTTTTTTTTTACATATCCAGAAGGTTCCTTCAGGTGGCAAGACCTTGACCATAGAAAACCTTGAGTCGGGACAGGAGTACTGTTTCCAGGCTGTGTATTCACTTCACCGTAACCGCTATGGGAATCCCAGCCGTATACTTTGCAGAGTGATTCCTGAAACATGTAAGTTTGCTTTTATTGCGCTGTGATAAATATTATATTACTAATGTTGTGTCCAAATTCATATTTATCAATTAGTAGCAAATTGCAATAAATATTCTAATTATAAGGGACTGATCACTAAAGACACGTATCATAATTCTTAGGCTTTTTCATTATTATTATTGTTGTTGTTAATAATAATAATAATATCATTATCATTATTATTAGTTGTTGTTATTGTAGTAGTACACTTTTTGCCATATGAGTCTATGGCCACCCATATAAACCCTTGGTGGATTCCCATTTCAAATGCTGTCTGCCATATTTGATTTTCCACCATTTCTAACGTTCTTAATAGTTGTGTGAACTGATTACATTGATGATATGGCTGATGTCATCCAAAGTTGTGGTTGTAACCCAGTTAGACTTTAGTTGGTTTACATGAAGACCTCGATTCATCAGGACACCCATGAACTGTCCTGGAGCTGTGATAGGTCAGCCGTTCAGAAATCACTTTTCTGTAGTTATTTGCCAATATGGGGCCCTAGTGCTTTCTGTTAGATCAGCCATAGTGTGTTCACCCCTAGTGTGTTCACAAATAGATCTTACTCAAACGGATAATTTAATAAATTTAGACGTAAAAATCTTGTTCGGAACAGTTTACAAATGTAGCGTAGAACTTGCATTGGAAAAACTTGGTCCGTGGCCTTGTACCTTTTCACAGCTCTGGGGCTTTAAGGTGATATTCAACATCAAACATGTTCTAGCAGGAGCTGAAATGTTGGCAGTGCCTACACCGATGAATCAAACTGTTCGGAATGTTGAAAGCAAACCTGACGCATAAGCGTGTTAGAAGTTATTGGAAATTTACATGACTTTCTGACTTTTTTTTTTTTTTTGCCTTCCTTTTCTGTGCAGCTGCAGAGAGAACCCGCCGCATCATCATCGCCTGTGTTCTGGTAGTCGCAGGACTGGCCTTTTTTGGGACGTGCCTTCATTTTGTTTACAAGAATCACAAACGGATAAAGACATTTCTTCAGCCCCCGCTAGATATTCCCGATCACTTTGAAGAGGTACATAGAATTATTTTCAGTGTCTAATTATTTCAAATGATTAATGTCACTTCTTTAAATGGAGTTTACATGTTTCTTACATCCCTTTCAAAACATAATATAATTCAGTGTTGGTCTTTGATGTTAATTGGGTTAACCACAGATGTTTACTTTGAGCTTTTGCTGTTTTAGTTTTAAAGTTGAAAATGTTTTTGGGTCTTTTGTGGGTTAATTTGAAAGAATCACACCTTATTTTCTTTCTTCAGTTTCTTTCCAGGGAATTTTCGGAGCATAATCGTAATTGTCCTACGAGCCAAACCTTGGAACAAGAAAGCCTCATAACATTTGTGCTGGACGAAATCAAAGAGGAGGAAGAGTAGGGAAAATTCAGAGCCACGTAGCCACAAGGTTTTTTTCCAGAGGAACTGAAATGTTTCACACATTTTATTTTTTTTTCATGCATTATTCACACATTTTTATTTCATTTTGTTTTCGTCATATAACTACTGTCATTGTTGCACTTTAGGTTTACCTTTTTACCTTTAGCATTTTTTACTGTATCCTCGAATAGTTGGTGATTAAACGTTATCAGTTAAATATGATTGACTCCCAATCTAAAACTATTGGGTTGGATACTTTGGAGCGAACCACTTTTTTTTGTAAACTGTTTGCCAGCCTCTGATTTGAATTTTGAGGAAATATACTCAAAAGTAGCTGTGGTTTGTCTGTGTAATGATGATCTAAGTGAGATCTTTTTTTAATGTTTTTTAATGACTGGTGATGCAGTCACATTTTGAAATTGGGTGGGACATAAAAGAAACAAAACCTTTAGGAATTATAAAAAAATGGAAGGCTAGACTTAAAGGTACTACATTTGCACTGGGTAAATGCAAAGAGTGTGGCAGCGTAATATTGAGATGTGATAGTTTTAGTATTTTTTTTTCCTTGCATTTTAAAATATCTATATATGCCTTTTAAAACTTCTTTTGAGATTTTAATCCTAATACCATGAGGGTCTGCTGCTACCAATCAAATATATATATTTTTTAAAATACAGAAATTAGCTGAAGCTTTTTTCCTAAGATGAGCATGTAAACGTAGGCTATCATACTTAAACTACTCAAATACTTCTTGTCCACAGGAAGAAATACTTAGTTTACAACCTAGCACTCTACAGGGGGTCCTCTAGTTACGACACAGAATCATTCTTTGACAGTCGAAACTTACCCACCCCAGATTGAGCTCATCCACCGGCATGTTTCTGTTCACACTAGGCAAAGGTGATGAACACATTTATAATTTATATTTAATTAGCCTACTTTATTAATAAAAAAAAAAACAGTAATCATGGCATGTATAGTATTTAATTTATTTAAATGAAATAAAATAATGTAAATAAGCTTTCAGCCGGGGAGTGTTTTTTAACAGTTCTACGTGTTGCTGTGCTTTTTTTGCTCCTGCCACACAAAAATTCAACAGTCCATTACTTTGTGTTGAGAATTGCTCTTGTTCTCACTCTGGTTGCACCACCTGATTGCAGCGCTGCAGATTCAGGCTCGGATACAGCGACCACCTGACATCTCTTTGATGTTGTAAATGCATCTTTTGTTTCAAAGTGAAGATGTTAATTTTCTAAATATCTCCTAGTCAGTGCGACGACATTCACCTCAATGCTGGTGGGACTCGTTAGACTTTGACTCAGGACTCGTTTGGCAGGATGATCGCATCTATTGCACGAGCTGTGGTTGCAATGGTTACAGTTCCACAATAGTGATGAACGAATAAGGAAGATTAATACTCAATAAAGATGTTTTTTTTTTTAAGGCATGTAGCCAAAACAACAGCTCTGGAGAGTTGTTTGCCAGTGTTGCTTTGACACGTGTCGGATGGTTCAGTAGCCGTATAAAATGCATAGATTTGTTTTACAGCATTAAACAGCGAAAGTCTGTTTATTGGTTGTGTGTTTTTGCTCTTGAGTGTCCTGCACGGCACTCGCTCAGTCCGTCAGTTGGTGCATCAGCTGTTGTGACGCAGCCTGAATTGAGTGAGATTTAGTTACTGATAGACTGTCGGATGTATAAGATTATGAATATAAAACTCGAGTGTAAAGACATTGGTGTATCAACTGTAATCCCGAATCTCTAGTAACTTGCAGTGTTGATTAGTGATTAAAAATGTTACAATGTTCAGTGTTGAACGTTACAGATCGCACCGGTGTGGCGGCATGGGCTGAAGGGTGAAAAATGTTTTCTCTTTCTACATCAAAGCTGAATTGTTCACTATTGCCTTACATTCATTATTTTCCACAGCTCTAGTGTGTGATGGGTCAGCCTAAATTTGTTATTTCATTAGACTGGATACACCCCCGCCCCCAACCCCCGGCACTTATACTACAATTCTGATGTTATTTCCTTATAATGGTCAGATACAGTTTTCCACATCGTCACTTAAGTCACGTGCCATTCCTTAAAAACACTAGCTACCCAGAATTGCTCTCTGTTAAACAAACCCATACAGAGCAAGTGCAGATTATTTTCTTGCACTGTGTCGAAAGTCACCCAGGGATGTTGACCTATTGGCTAATGTTTCTTGTATTTGTCTCTTTTATGCAATTTCATGTATTAGAAACTATTTTTAGAGTGTTTCCTTTATTTTAATATTTAAACACTAAGTGAGCAATAAAGTTCAAGCCATTATGGGTCACTTGTGACTGAAGTAATGAACAGCCCCTTTGACTGCTGTTGAGCCCCTTTGATAAATGTTATATGTTGTGTCCATCCTGAACCTAAGAAAGACTTTTTTAATTCTACATGCATAATCACAGCTACTAAAATCACCAGTGTGGAAGTGCTTCACACTTTATTCATTTTACATGTCCAGCTTTTATGTAAATACCGTCCCACTTACATAGAGGGCATCATGGGCGAGTCTAACTCGAACACCGTTCTGGAGCAACAGTGAGATTCTTTGGAAAGCTTTATCTGATTTCTTTTTCTAACCGCCCATGAAGCGTTAAAATGTCTGTTCTTTATAACTGCTTGTAAAAAAATGTTTTTAAAAAAAATACATTTAATACACAGATCAACCATGACATTGTGCAAGAAATAAAATAAAATGATGAATGTGAATTTAAATATTGATATACAGATTTTTCTTATTGTTGTGGAATGTAGAGTCTTCTTTATCATTTGTTTTTGCAAATATTATTATTCACTTTGTTCAAAAAACAAATTTTTGTAATATAATTATTTTCCCATATTGTGTTTTCTGTGTCGTGTAGTTAACAGTATTTTAAAAAGTTTTTCCTGAGTTAAAATATTATCTTCTAAAAATATTATTCTGTTGTGTTATCAGATTCATTGGGATGTGTTAGATATCAGACCTATTTGATTGAAATAATTGAAAAAGTTTTTATTGAAGAAATGGAGGTTCCTGACTCGTTTTGAAATATTTCCTAATTTTTTTTGTAATATTTTGTGTTATTGCAGCAAAAAATTTTGTGCTTTCAAGAGTTAACATAAGAGTAGGCTAAACCTACTCCTGAACCCGAAGCTGAGGTTCTACACCAGTTTCAGCCCATGTGTGAAGTCTAAAAATGGCCCATGAGCATAAAAGCAAAGCCTATAGGGCACATGCATGAAAAAATGGAAAGTCTATCCCTCTTGCATACTCATTTGAGGAAGATTTTTAATAGTCAACTGTTAAAAAGGCAATAGAAAATGATTAATAGATTAAAGAACACTTGATAACAATCAACATATAAAACAACACAACTAAATAAAACACTGAATCAGCACAGTTAAAAGGAAAGTCTTAAGTCTGTGTTTAAAGGAACATCCATTGAATGAAGATATTAAATGTGTGTACCTGAAAATGTTAAAATATTTCTAGCCCTTCACACATGACTTTTTGTTTCGTAAAGTAAATATAATACATTAAAAACTAAACTGAACCCATTCCTGCATAATTCCACTTCCTACATAAAGAACATAGTTGGCAAAGTTTAAACAAGCTTGCATTGTGTACAAACGACCGATTTTGCATAAAGGTCACTTACAATAGTATTTAGCCCCTTTTGAAAGTCTTCATAACAGCTGTAATTTTTTTGGGCTGAGTAAGTACCAGTTTTTCACATTTTCCCAGAGTGATTTGTTCTCTACAGAATTTCTATATTGGAGGGAAAGCACCCCTGGATGGCAGTTTCCAAAAGGTGTCACAAATTTAACTAACAGGGTTAGTATCAGGGCTTTGACTCTGACAAGTTTCATCTTTCTCTCTTTAAGCTGATCAGGTGTTGCTTTTCTGATCAGGTGTTCCTCTGAGATGTAGGTTTAGACCAGACTAGAACAAGTTCTTCTGTGATATTGTTCAGTATTTTTGTCCATCTGTTTTGCCTTTAACTGACATGATTCCTAGACTCCACACATGAAAAGTACCCCCATAGCACAATGATGCCAGCGCCATATTTCACCACAGGTGTGGTGTTTCTTGGGTATGGGCACTGTTAGTTTTATGGCGCACCTGCCACTGTCCAAGAAATTCTACAGGGGGTCCTCTAGTTACGACACAGAATCATTCTTTGACAGTCGAAACTTACTCACCCCACTAGTTTGCCTACACTAACACAGTTGTAAAATCATAAAAACACAACTAAGCTACAGAAAAAGGAAATGGAAAATTGCCAAAGTAGTTCATCCACATAGTCCGCAAGTACGAGGCTAACGATGTAAGCCGAGTGGGAGTGAGCATTATTACCTGAGGACCCCCTGTACTTGCATCTCAACTAACCATAAGATCTTCTCTTTTTTATACTTTTATGTGGACATTCTTAAGATATTTGACAAAACTGCAAACGTATATGATGTAGCATTTATCATGGTATATATGTGTTACTTGTATGTCTCAAAAAAGTCTTAAAAAAAAATCTCCCTAAGACTAAAAAAAAGGAACTCTAAGATACAACTAAGATACATTTTCATTCTAACAAGTTTCTTTCTGTTCAATGTTCAGTTTTGGAAGTGGGATCATTGTTTCCCTGAACTAATTGTTTCTTAAATGCTAGGAACACCTAGCTAAACCATTTAAGCTCTGAAAACATTCCCTTAAATTTTATTTTTGTTGTGGAAATTTGATTTGGGATGCCACTAAATCAAAATGTCTAGTTTTTTTTTTTTAATGATCATATAATGTTTTTTAGTTAGAAATATCTAGAACATCTCTTTTGCAATGAAATGAGAACATAGCTGGATCCAATTTTCTTTACATTCTTAGAATTCGCTAAAACGAAACATTCTCCCAGCCTTTACATTTTTATAACAGATTTGTAACATTCATTTTTATACAGTATATACTTTGTATTCTTAACAGGTGCAGAATGATTGTGAAAAAAGGTCGAGAGAACATTTCTGGGAATCTTCTACTAATGTCCTAAATGCATTATGAACAATGGCTCTGTATTCTTTCTCAGAGCAGTCCAAGACAATATTCTGTTAAATTATCACTGCAGATGTTGTCAGAGTAATGGTCCAGGAAATCTATAAAAAAGATAGTTCTGGGAACCTGGGAACATTACAAAAATTGAACATTGTTAACAAAGCAAACATTTTAGAAAGTTACATTGAGGTAACTTTCCTGGAAAATAAAACTGTTTAAGAAAACTGAATATTTTCATTACAAAAATGGAATTCTATTCTAATTCTATTCTATCTAATTTGATTTTCCTATCAGAATATTTTAACATCATCCAAAGTAATGGAAGGTTTTCAATGAGCTGGAAAGACTCAGAAGAACAACCTGTTCTCCGCTGGTTGACCCCAGATATCAAAAGATAAGCACAACCCTTTCAATAAGAGTGTGTCAGAATCGGAACTTCGACCATCTAGAATTTGAACTGCATTGCTGTGCTGGAGCAACAGGCATCATGTAGCGCACCTGCTTCCAGAAGCGAGAGCTGGGGGAACCTGGATTGCGACTCCCCTCGTTCCATTTTAATGGTGGGTTCTTTTGAAGAAGATGCTGCAGACCCAAGGGCAGATGAGAATAGTCCTTCACATCCCCGAGCTGTATCAGAATCGCGCTCATTCCTTGTTGAACCAGGACTTGATATAAACCCACCTGCCAGTCGTAAGCATGTGGGGTTGTGACCTCTTGTGGTCCAGTGATCCCTGGAGTCAGCACCACTACGAGTCTTCGGCTGAGCTGCATTCTCATTTCAGTGAGCTCCATGCAGTCTAGTGATCAGACAGAAATAGAAGTTAATGAGGACATCATCGCTGACCAAGCCTTACAATCCTTTTATAAAAACTAAGTGGTGAAGCAGGCTGATTTGAAGTCACTGTTTTTGTGATGTCACAAGCAGCAACCTAGTTTACATTTACAAGAGGCTTTTATCCAAAGCGACTTCCATTCCCTAACTACAGGGGGCAGTCTCCCTGGAGCAACTTGGGGTTAAGGGACCCAGTGGTCGGGGACCCAGGCGTGGTCTGCTGAAGGTAGGATTCAAACCCATGACCTCTTGGTCCAGAGGCAAGTATTCTCCACCCCATCCCTGATCCCTGTTATAGCCAGTACTGTGGAAAAGCCACCATGAATGATAAATTACTTGGTGGATTTATGTGGCTGATATTACACTCATGAATATACTCAGAATATGTACTGCACCTTCTCCCGGTAGGTCATCTCTGCCACAAATGTAGAGTTTAAAGCCACAGCGGTTCTCTAGGATGTCTGGGAGAACTCTGTTGATGAAATGTGCTAAAGTCGTTTCTGTTTTCTCATTCTTCTCATCCTTTGAGTAGATCACATACGCATCATATAGTTTTCCATCTAAATGACAGAAACACAGTTGCCATTTAAAGCCCTCAGGGCTGGTAAATGTAAGAGAGGTCACCTTAGAGTCAAGAACAAAAACAAACCCATATCCTTATTCTGGTTTTCTATGTCATTTTCTCATTAATCCTAAATTGTTCTTGATCCACTGGGTACACCTAGAGATTCCTTAATTCTAAAATGGATTTGTTCAGTGCAAGGCTTGTGCTACCACTTAAGTTATCTTTGAGCTAAGATGCGTTTTAGGAAACCCAGCCCAGTTTAGGTGTACTGGAGGCAAAACCAGAGCAAACATACCACGGGTCATAAAGTGGAGGCAGAACTTTTTTCCTTTATTTCCCCATTCTCTGTAGCATTTGTATCAATATTAATTGACGGTGAACTGTTTTCAAAATATAAAAAATGAATTGGCTATTTATAATCTTGTCTAACAAGTTTCTAGTGAAAAAAAAAACTGTATTTTTACCTCAAAAACACAATTTTGAGAGCTAAAATTTAACAATTGAATTTTTCAAAAAATGTTTATTAGCATTGCAAATATTCTTTTGAAAATCAGAGGTTGAAGAAAATATTTTCAGATTTCTCGATCAGCCTATTGCTCCATTACATAAAAATAATTGAATTTAAAAAATAAGTGAGTAATTGTTCAAATAGAGCTTAAAATACTGTTATAACAAAAAGAACCTGTGTTTTGAACCTGTGAGTCATTTTTGTGATAACAATTTTCTCTGTTTGAAAAAAAAATCCCAGCACTGTTTTTTTTTTACTAAATTAAACTTTAGCCAAAGAAAAAAAAAAAAGATTATACGCTATAAAACATCAATGCCAACACAAGCCAACAAGCCAACACAGTACCGATACCAATTTAGCTAAACACTGGTGCACTGGTAGAAGTTTCAAAGTTTCAACAAATTGAAACTAAAAAAACATTGTATTTTACTTAATTGGAACAAATACATTTTTGAGACCCGTGGCATAAATGGGGTGTCAAATATATGCTCTATAGTAAAAGGGACAGCAAATTTCTTTACCATTTATTTTTCTTTGCATAACCATTAAACCTCTGAAAAACAAGGCCAGATCCAGAGCAAACCACTTTACTGTACCAATAGCCAGGAGGAAGATCAGAAATGCACAGAGGCACATCACCACAAATGGGATTACTGATTCTGAAAAATACAAAATATGCAAGAATAAGTAAACAATTTAAAATAGGTTACACAAAGGATCAAGTTACACAAAAAACCTACCCCTGGGTTTGAGGGTGATGATTATATACACCCACTTAGTTGGACTTATGGCTTTGCAATAAAACTCAGACTGCAGGTCAACCTCTGAAACATCAGCGATAGTCAGAGATGAATGGAGTTGCCCTTTGTTTTGCCTGGGGAAAAATATTAACTCTTAAAGGTAAAGATATCAGAATGGGTTTGTTGAGGAATGGCAACAGACCATTTCTGGTAGTATGTTCACAGAAAATGGCACAGTGTTAAAATGTGAAAAATGCTACATGTGTTTGTGTGCCACTGCTCACATAAGTTACAACACATTAACATACACAAAAGGTCATTAAATGTGCTTTACAAAAATAGAATACAAATTAAATAGAATACAAAAGAATACACATTTTTTTCCCACAAAATAGTGGAAGAAATAGAAGAATGCGTAGAAAATCAATAGGAGAAAATTGAGCGTGCACATGTTTAAAAGGCAGAGGAAAATCAGCCTTTTTTAAAAATAAGCTACAGTTGGTGCAGATTTTCTGACATGCACGAAAGAGAGCTCAGCTGGAACAAAAAATACCAAAAATGAAACAATTAGCTCAAACACACCCCTCAAGGCTAAATTTAAATAGATTTTTCATGCATAGAAGCTTTGTTCTGAAATTGGCAAACTGGGCTCACCTGATAGCTAACAGGAGAAAAAATCAAGAATTTACAGGCTGATTATTTTTAATAAACCACAACAAACAGTAACATATCTTTCTGTTCATAACTTGTGCTTTAGTGTCTAAAAGGCTGTCTATGAGCAGATATTCACATTAAACCAGTGTTTAAATTTAAATGATCAGTACTCTGCCCCACATCAGTGGTTTGAAATGTTTTTTACAAGCACACTAAGGAGTGGGTATAATGCACCTGTCTGAATTATAATGGTGCCAAAAACTCAAATAGCCTAAGAGCACCAAAATTCAGCTATTAAAAAGAAAAATAAAGCTTGAGAAGTAATCATACTATTGGTTCAGTCACTGGCATTTTAGGAAAACCTATATACAGTGCCACCAGAAAGTATTTCCACCCCTTCTCTTCTCCCACATTTTATTACATTAAAGATTTATTCTAAAATAGATTTGAGGATAGTTTTTCCTCAAAGATCTTCACACAGTTCCCCACGGTACCAACCTTTTAGAAAGATTTTTTAGAAAATGTTTTTATTGCCAAAAGCTTGTTAATCCAGTGTTTCATCAGTGTTCAAGTTGGCGTAATAATTTGCTGAAACACCTTTGGCAGCAATCACAGCATCAAGTCTTCTTGACTACTCACCCAGTTCCTGCCTCAGAAAAACATTCCCACAATATGATGCTGCCACCACCATGCTTCACAGTTGGGTTGATGTTAGCCAGGTGATGAGCAGTGCCTGTTTTTCTCCAGAGAAAATGCTTTCAGTTCATGCCAAAAAGTTCTATTTTGGTTGATAAGACCAGAGTATTTTGCTTCTGGGAATCTTTAATGTGCTTTTTGACAAACTCCAAGCCAACTGCAATGTGCCTTTCAGTGAGGAGTGGCTTCCGTCTGTCCACTCTACCATAAATCCTGATTGGTAGAGTGCATTACCTATGGTTAACCTTCTCCTCTGTCCACAAGGGATCACTGGAGCTCTGCCTTAGTGACCGCTGGGTTCTTGGTCACCTCTTTGACCAAGGCTCTTATTCCCTGATTACTCAGTTTGGTCGGATGACCAGATCTATGGAGGGTCCTTCGTCCATTTCTGAATAATGGTGCCGGTGCTTTTAGGGACCTTCAGTGCTGCTGAAATTTGTTTCTATCCTTCCTGAAATTTGTGCCTTGACACAATCTGCTCTGATAAATTTCAGAAAATGTCTGAAAACGTGTTTTCTCTTTTACCATTATGGACCATTTTGTATAGATTTTTTTAAAAGAAACTATACTCAAATTTATTCTTGAATAAGTCTGTAATGTAACAAATGTGGAAGAAGTAATGGTGTCTCACTGTAATCTGATTCTGAAGCCATGGCTGTTTTACCTGTTGGTAATTGTGTATCCCACCTCTCCATCTAAATCAGTGTTGCTCCTAGACCATGAGACAGAACAGTGGTCCATCATATTGATGCCAAAGAATGCAGAGCACGTCAGTTCCGCCTCAGAACCTGGAAGGAGGGGTGGTGAGTTTTCTCTATCACTTCATCTTTTCATTTAGCTTACTTTCTAAGGGAATTTGGACTCAGAATCTCACCCAGATCCACGAACTTCACAGAGTTGTTAGTGGGAGATACAATTGTGACATGAAAACTTGAGACAGGTTCTGTAAACAGGTTTAAAATGCACAGGGTTACAATGATAGAATTATAGTATGATCACATTATTGTTATTGTTTTAAGGCAGGTAATACCTTTGAATCGTAGTTGGCGGGATCCACTCGATTTGTATTCTTTATCATGATGCTCCCAAATACACAAACAGGTATAAATTCCCTCATCCTTTTTTGAAAAATCACGAACTCGCATAATATTCTCATATTTCCCAGGAATCCGATGGGAATCCTCAAAAAGAAAACAACATATTGGGGGGAAAAACACCAAACCTATATTATCTACAGTAAATGTATATGCCTTAAAATCATTCTTTAGTCTTTCTAATTTCTTCACATCCTATTTCTTCTCAATTCTTTCTTTGTATTGTTAGTCATGGTATTTGTTTGATTGTGAATGTGCTTTGTTTCTTGTCATTTGGTGTCAATTTCTTAATTTTCTAGATTCCCTTACATTTGTAACACTTTGTCTCCACCTCCAGTGCACCTGTTGTGAGCCAGACCTTCTCATCCAGCATCAGTGTCTGACCTCATAAATGCTCTACAGAACGAATGGGCACAAATTTACTTAGAAATTCCAAAATCTTGTGGAAGGCCTTCCAAGAAGAGTGGAAGCTGTTACAGCAAAGGAGGTCCAACTCAATATTAAAGTCTTTGTGTTTGAATACAATGTCATTAAAGTCCCAATTGGTGTAATGATCTGGCGTCCCAATACCTCTGTTTATAAAGTGTACTTCAAGCTATGCCTTTCAAAAGCAATCAGTGGAATTAAATGGTTTTCCTAAGCGAGAAAATGAGTCTCCTGCTGTACATACCTTGTACCAAGTAAGATTATTCTTATGGTTTTCACATACTGGGCAGAAAATCGGCAAATTGGATGACTGCTCTGATGTATTTGAATACAGTTGATCAGTGTGAAATTCCTTATAAACCACAATGTTAGTTTCAAACTCATTACAGCCGCTTTCATTCTGAAATACCCACCACCTGCAAAACAAAGCAGACTTACTTAAAAACATACAAAAGTGCTGACAAACATACTAAAATGCAACCTTCACACACTGGGCCTGCCACCCTAACATTACACCATGGATTTCCATTACAAAAATAAAGCAGAAGCTTCAGTTTAATTAATACAACCATGCAATATTTGTATGCAAATATATGCCCTTGTTACATTTTTTAGTTTGTCTTAGTGTGTGTCACTTATTAAAACAACTGGATTGAGCTAAAATATTAATTGAATGTAAGTAAGAATAACAGTTTACTTGAAATCAACAACTGTCATATTATTCAGCTTTTTAATTTGTTAATTGTTGCCTTACATGCGTTTCCTTATACCGCAATACTAATACATTTTGAAATGTATTATAAAAACAAAAAACAGAATCATGTAAGATTATATTTTCGCAAGTGAGCCCACGGAGTGTCAGTACTGGATGTGAGTAATATATTACACCGATTATTCATAATATGAAAATCTAATATTTAAGTATAACGTTCAAAAACTATTAAAACCTGTCAAGCCATTATAACTCCATAAGACTTCGGGAAATGTACACTGGTATCAGCATCTTTTCATCAGATCCTTTTAGTCCTGTATGTTACAAGGTTGAGGCCTCTTTGGATTGGACCAATCTCAAATGAACTTTGAACTCTGTTGTGTTCCTCATATAATTCCTGAGAAACATTTTTGCAGTGTTTCAAAGCACATTATCCTGTCATTAGTTAATACTGTATACTGCCATTAAGGGGTAAACTTTGCCGAGAGCATCACAGTGCCTCCACTGGTTTGCTTTCTTCTTATAATGTCCTGGTGCCATCTTTTCTGTAAACAATGCACATGCACCCGGCCGTCCACATGATGTAAGAAAATGTGATTCATCAGAGCAAGTGCTTTTGGTGGAGGACAAGGGTCGACATGGGCCCTCTGACCAGGCTGCAGCTACACAGCCTCATGCAAGTCTTCTGACACATTTCTATCATAGCCAGCCTGAACCCTTTCAGTAGTATGTGCTACGGTGGCTCATATTTCACTACTAAAAATCTAAACAGAGCACATTTTGGAATGTAGCATGATTGCTTGTATTAAGTTTTATTGTTGATTTGAATTTCCCACTTGTCAGACTTATCTGTTTTTATTGAAATTCATGACATCGAAGTAGAATAATCGACGTAGAATCATTTGTTTTATCAGTTCATTTTATAAATGAAAATGTGAATAATGACCAGCGTGTGATGTAGTAGCCTGTGTCATTCAAAGTTAGCGGCAGGATATACAAGACGGGGCCGTGATGATGGACTCGGGCGCTCTCCTCTGATGTAATTTGCTGGATTTCGTTGCTTCTGTTTTTGAACCAAGATATCAGCGAGTCATTTGTTTCCTTGCTGCAGTCTAAATTTGGGCACGGCCAATACAGTCCCTCTCCTTGTATGACTTTGATGTTGTATCTTTCCTGGAGTCTGTCACACTGCACTGGAAAGACAAACCCATCAGTATTACATTTATAATTGAATTTCTTAAAATGAGCCAACTCAGATAGCAAACTCTTACTGAAACAATTTAGAGTTGACATTGAACAAAGACTTTAAATCGACATCGATTTCTGATCTTGAATTTCACTGATTCTACTCATAACAGCCATTGATTCAACACTGGAAAATGAACAATGTTTAATACTGACCGAACACTGATTCAACACTTACAGTATGTGGGAAAGCTGTTCGCAGACTTCAGTTCAGCAAAGTACAGTAACAGCTTTATGCTGACCAAATATTTTCTTGTAATATTTTATTGTTTGCTCTTATGTTGCGCACAATGCACTCTATCAGCCAGTCCTGCCTATACGTAGGTAGACTTGTGTTGTTTCTGTTTCTTTTCTTTGTGTTGCACCATGTTTCTGGAGGATATTTGTGGCCTTGGAGGATCATCTGGTCCTGGAGGAACAATGTGGCCCCGGAGGAATGTTGTGGTCCATAAGGAAAATTGTTTCCTTTCACTGTGTACTGTGTAAATGACTGAACTGCTTGACTTGACTTGAACAGTATTCACTGATGGTTGAATTACTGTTGATTCAAAATCAGCTGACATAATGTTAAAAGAGTTTTCTGTCTAAGATCAGTGTTACACAAAGAGTATTTCTAAAATATAACACATATTACAGACACTCTAGTTCAGAGCA
Organism: Brachypetersius gabonensis; assembly: GCA_037577145.1. Taxonomy (NCBI): domain Eukaryota; kingdom Metazoa; phylum Chordata; class Actinopteri; order Characiformes; family Alestidae; genus Brachypetersius; species Brachypetersius gabonensis. The sequence continues at coordinate 24,464 of JBBJLR010156774.1, forward strand.
ACTTACTGTGATAAAAGATGTTTATCCCTACATGAATTAATACCTGGACAGAGATGATCACTTTCCCAGCTTACGGCTTTAAGAACTGTGTTGACTTGTGATGACAAAAGAGTTTGTGATTGTTAACACATATAATGTGGATGATGTGGTGGATGGTGTAGTGGATAACTCAGTCCCCTGAAAGCAGAAGGCTGGAGTTTCAAGCAGCACTACCATACAGGAATAAAAGGGTAAGTCTTCAGACAGTAAACTTGTGCACAACTAAGTTAAACAAATGTAAATGATCCTGGTAGAGTATCTATTAAATGCCTCATGTAGCGTGTATTGTATTTTATAAATACTCTGATCTCAGCACAGAATCAACATTCATTAATATGTAATAAGTACCAACATGAGACCAAAAGATGTCCAAACATCAGTGAGTGCGACTGGATCAGTGTCAGATCAGTGTCAGATCAGCAGATCAGCGTTCAGCATGGTGGATTTTCCAGCATTGAACCAATACCCAGAGTAAGATCAATGCAAAGATCTGCACTGATTCAAGGCTTTGGTTGTGAGATACGATTATTTGGTTGTGTAAAGCTTAATATGTTCAAATACATTTTCATGAAGACACACTGCTTATGAATGCCTTTTCAGTACCTGTTGAATATGTGTTTGCAGAGGTCATGACAAATTCAGCCAGGAAGCAGATTAGCCAGAGCCCTGTCATCTGCATAACAGAGATAAAAAAAAAATAAGATTAGCAAGCGGAGTGCAGGCTGAGATGTCTATCTTTTTTAAACAGCAACTCAGCAACACATAATTCTGCAAAACTATTATGAAATCCTTCATCGGGAAATGTTAAAATAATATTCCATAATATTCGCTTCAGGTTTATTAACCGAGAACATATTGTACAAACTGCATATTTAGAATATATTAGACATATTAGAACCGATATGGGTTTTTTTTCATTTGCTGGTTAGCAGCAGACTGTCACTGCAGCCTTTAGAGGACAAGGAGCAGATCTGGCTACTTTAAATGCAGCATCAGGTTGCCAGCATGTGAACCAGAAACCACTGTGGGTTTAAACTCTCTTGTGGTTTGACTGAAAAGGGACAGGGCTGTTAGATTAAATCTGAAGTGGAGTCCCTAAGGCAGATGGATGTGACTAAAAAAGAGCTCCTGCAGACAAACTGGTGCCAGACCAAGAGGGGATCATGGAGTCTAGGCATCCCAGGATCCCAGGATCTTCTGCCCAGACTGACTGGTGATAGAAATGGGAACAACGGGTTTCTGACACCAGGAAAGATCTACACTGATGGTAGTCAAACACAGCTTACTCCCTTAAGAACACACCTTTAAATGTGAGAAACGTCTGGTTGAAGTCCTGCAGATAACAGCAACAGGAAGCCTTACATGGAAAGTCTCCAGCTTCATTATTATCATTCATCTAAAACTCTGTTAACCACTCATCCCATGACAAAGAAAACATCCTTTGACTGTTCAACTTAAAAATGAGCTACAAATGTCCTAATTTTTAAGTGGGTTAGAAACAAGCTGTCAAGTTGGGACTCCTTAATGGTTTGCATCACTGGAGTCATGAAATACACAATATTGCCAAAAGTATTCACTCACCTGTCTTTACACGCATGTGAGTTTAAGTGACATCCCATTCTTAATCCATAGGGTTTAATATGACATCGGCCCACCCTTTGCAGCTATAACAGCTTCAAGCTCCACAAGGTTTAGGAGTGTGTTTATGTGAATTTATGACCATTCTTCTAGGAGCACATTTGTGAGGTCAGACACTGATGCAGAGATGTTCACAAGTCATTTTACTGAGTCCAAGCCAAGTCTCAAGTCTTTGTGCTCGAGTCCAAGTCAAGTCTCATGCCTTTGAGTAGCAATGTTTACAAACAGCGACTCTAAATGTGGGATGTTTGAGCTGTAAATGTTGAGCTCTAAACGTTCTGGAAGATATGCTACTTGGCCTCGCCCCATGATTAAAATGGGCTGTTCTATAGCGAGGGGGCAGGGCTGCGTGCTGTGATCTGCCCTCACCAACATGGAGGATTTGCCTTAAATGATTTAAATCTAAAAGTTAAATATGAAAAATATATCTCTCACTCTAAATAGAAATATAGTTCAGGACTAATCCTATTCCTGTCTCGAAATCTTGCTCTATATGTCTATGTGGCTATATATTCTGGTCCATTGTTGCAGCAATTGCAAGTGTATTTCTAGTTAAATTAATTTGAAGTTTATTCTGTTGCTAGCCAACATCAGATAACACAGAAACAACAGCAACAGAGCTAGAACAAGTCTGACGTCACACCTCATGACCTTCAACTTACTTTATTTTTCTCTTATTTCAGTGTTTGAAAGTCATGCTGGTGTTCACTCTTGGTTATGTTATTTACTGGGCTCTCAGAGTTTTGATCAGCAGCATAAGCCATTGTGTCAGTAACGGCAAATTTGGTGTTATTTCCTGTGACATTTCGTTGAAGTGAATTTTATCACCAATCTGATTTGCAGTTGAATGCTGCAAATACTTAGACAGTGGCTGAGGACTAGAGCTGTACTTCCAAATTCCAACAAGATACTGTTTTTGAATGTAAGTTTCAGAACATTTCTTAAAAAAAAACAAGTCTTTGGCCAGGCTTGGGTTTGTTTTCTGATGAATGTGTTTTTACTTAATGAGCATACTTAGTACATTTGGTTTCCATGACCTCAGGACTTCAAAAACAGGATGCCACGAATATGAAAAAAACACATTAAAAAATGCCAACTGTAGCAGATTTTTGCAGTTTTGTATATGTCATGTCCGTGCTACCTCTGCCACACTTCCAGCGGTCCCAGTCACCGGTCCACTGATCTGAGGTTTCCCTGACAAACCCATGTATAGGTTTATTTTGGATTGGTGCGCTACCTGGCAATGCGAGTTTGCCCCCATGTTCTCCCTTATGCCCACCTGCCTCAGTTTCCCCTTCTGTTTCCAGGTGTCTCGTTAATTCAGTGAACCGAGAGGCGGAGTTAGACACCAAGGTGCTCCTTGAAGAGGTGGGTCTTCAGAGGACGCTTGAATCCCATGCTACTTAATGGGCTACTTCACCTCAGACTACACAAAAGTGTATCCTAGTTTAGTAAGGGTGAAAACTAATGACAATGTTGTGCGCTGTACTGCAGAGATGGGACTCGGACTCGATGAGACTGGGACTCGACTCGCATTTAAGTCGCACAAACAAAGACTTGTGACTTGACTTTAGACTTTCCCCAACGACTCAAGACTTCAACTCGGTGCTGTGACTCGTGAGTCAAAACTCGTAAACCATGTTCCTTTCATGGAATTATTTATTTATATTTTGCACTCTTTCCAGTTAGAGATATATTTTTCATATTTAACATTTAGATTTAAGATAATTTAAGGCAAATCCTCCATGTTGGTGAGGGCAGATCACAGCACGCAGCCCCGCCCCCTGCTAAGAAACAGTCAACTGTAATCGTGGGGCGTGGCCAATTAGCATATCTTCTAAACATTCAGAGCTCAACTTTTACAGCTCAAACATCCCACATTTAGAGTCACAGATTGTAAACATTATTACTCAAAGAATTAAGACTTGACTTGAACTTGGTTCAAATGACTTGTGAACATCTCTGCAGTACTGTTTGCCACAGCATTACTCACAGTGGTTTAAAATACTGTAAAAGGCATGTTGAGGTGAGTTTAACAAGTGTCATTTCCTGTGCTGTATTATTCAGGTCTACCCTATCTAGAAATTTGGTTAGTAGCTAAGGCTGTCATGAAAAGACCAAACTCCTTGAAGACATTTGTAAAGTACCAATATAATATGAATGAGAAATTTGCATAAATAGTAGAAATATACTTATTGTCAAAAAAAATACATAATATTGGCCTTCATAATTTAGTATGCTGACTAGAAAACATTAACAAATAATTATACAAATAATCAATGCTGAAATGCTAATTATCTTTCACGTTTTTTAGGGAACACAACATATTAGGGGGGCTAAGCGCAGGGAAGGCTGCTCCAATATATCGCAGTTTTTATCAGAAAAGCAAAGTGTCATGGAGAAGGTTACTAAAGCTGAAGTATATTTCACATCTTTTGGTGTTGAACATAACCTGCCATTCCATGTGTGTAGGCACAGTATCAAAGTTATTTAGGAAAATGTTTCCAGACTCAGAAATAGCAAGAAATTATGCACAATCTTTCACCAGAACAGCAGCTATGGTGAACCTGGCACTGGAACAATGTACAAATTAATCTGGACAGAGAAAAGGTCATACAGTATTTTGGCTGATGAAAGAAATTACATAATGTGTGAGAAGGAATGTGCCATTTTAGTCAGGCACTTCAGTGAAGCACAGGACACGTTGTCAGTTTGATTTGTGGATATGCCAGAGTGCAGTGATGCCAAAGCTGACAATAACTGCATGGCATCATCCATGCAGTGACATCTTCAATGTCATGATCGGCAAAAACAACTCTGTCTTATCAAGAGTGAAAGCACAGGCCCCTCATACATACAGTGTTGGCTGTCCTAGTCACTTGGTTAACATATGTGCCAAAACTGCTGCTAAAGACCTTGCAGTGGCACCTGAAGAATTGATCATTGACATCAACTACTATTTTAAGAAAAGCTCAGAAAGAAGAGAGGAACGTAAACAGCTTCAGGACTGTGATATAAAAAAGCACTACCCTACACAATGGCCTTCTATGGGATAAGGTTTGGACCATCTGCTCAATAAATGTCAGAAGAGTCTGGCAGGCCCTACTATAATATACGCTTGCTTTCTTCACAATGTCACACAGTGTTTTGACAAGCTCCTGCATGTCATTGCAAGCAGATTTATTGTGTCAAAGGTTTTGAGAGAACAGAAAGCGCAGGAGATAGATGTGTGCAACCCTGAAATTCACTGTGCAGATGAAGAGCTTTCTGTTGGGTTCTTGAGAAGGAGGCACTTGCTAATTGAGGAAGCACTCCCCTATTACAAGACAAAGCAATTCTTTAAAGATGCAAGAGCGTTCCATGCCAGGAGCTTTCTGAAAATAAAGGAAAAGTTCCCAATGAGAGACCAAATCTCGACAAATCTGTCGGTCAATCCAAAGAACCAAGATAATGTGAAAGCAGAGCAGATTTTGACTTTGGCAGCAAGATTCACTAATGTGATGAAGACAGATGCCAGAGAACATCTCCACTTAGAAATCCTGGGTTATGCCTCAACTAACCTGGAAGCACTGGTGCCAAATTACAAAAAAATTCAATTGATGAGTTCTGGGGGAAGTTCAGAAGGTCAGATCTGGGAGCTCAGGGCATTTTAGATTCAAGGAGCTCTGTCAGTTGATGAAGCTGCTATTTATTCTACCAAATTCTTACTGTGATGTAGAAAGGCAGAATTCAAATGTCTCACCAAACACTTGTAAACCTGATAGCTTGCAAGATCAACACATTCATGGACACAGAGTACCATGAGATTGAGAGTGTGGGTAAATTGCAAAATCATAAAGGAAGCAGCCACGAAACACAACGAAGCCTTGAAAAAGACACAGGAAAGGAAAGGAAACCTCTCTTCGGCTAAAAAACTGTTCAAAAATGTAAAGGTATGAAATAAAGGGGAACATGTACATTGTGTGAATGTGTGTTTTTATGAAGCAGGAAGGGATTTAGGATTTTGAATGTCAAGTGTACAGTCATCAATCAACTGACTATACATGAATGTTCTCTGTGAATATTTTTTTTCACTAAGACTTTCTTTTTTTATATAAAATACAAAGACAGCCCAAGCAAACACCAACTACAGTTTATTTGTTGAAAAAGTATCAAAAATCAACTGTCCCTGTGTGAAAATGTGACTACTCCCTCAGTTACTCATTTAAACGATTAACCAAATTTTGTTGAGAACTGGGATCAGTTAAACTAGACACGGTTTCCGCTGGAGATTTCTAGAGAGAAAAACCCTGCTAAACAAGAGAGAGATGAAACCTCATTTGGCATGTACCCAAAAGCATCATCCTGCTACCATGTCGGTGTAGTACTGTCTGCTCAGCAGTGGTCATTTCTCATTGACTGATATGGAAGAGGATGGCTTATTGTCAGTCAATAATTATAATACTGTAATGTGAGCATGTATGGTAGGTGTTATGATAAAATGGCCTAAGTGCATGTTTTTCATTCATTCGTTCATTCATTCATCCATTTTCTGTGAACACAATCATTACTAGGCTTGCGAGTACCCCGAGTCTATCCCGGGGGCCAATGTGTGCAAGGCAAGGACTTATCCTGGTGGGGGAGCCCCTGCCCACTGCAGGTGCACATTATAAATTTGACAAACAGTCAGTTTCTTGATGAATTTGGCAATCATTGATCCTTATTTTTTAGAGTTTCCTTTTAGGCGTTCCTCAAGGTTACATTTTAGGACCACTACTTTTCTCACCCTTTCACAGAATGTGTTCAGGAAACATAGGATAAATGTTCACAGCTATGTTCACAGTTACGCAGTTATGCATTTCTATTCCCACTAAAGGCAAGACTCTGTCGGCAAGCCGGTGAATTGTGTATCAGATATTTCTCCACTATCATTTAACTTGCAGTTTAATCAGAACAAAACTGAAATGCTTATACAAAATCCAAGAAAAAAATCTGCGAGAAATGTGTGTTGTCATACATAAAATATGAAACCTGTTCATTCTTTCAGGTAAACAGTGCGTTATGTGCAGCCTACAAACACAGAACAGCTTGTGCAGGACTCAACACAGATCCAGTCAAAAACAAAAACAGGGGTTGAAATTACTACACTGGCTACTTTTAAACTTTTAAAGTCATGTTGCTGTTTGCAAGGCTCTAAGAGTCTAAGACCAGTGGTCCTCAATGAATATCAGTCTGCTTTGGGGCTGTTTTTCCTCCAAAGGCCAAATAAGTGACACGTTACAGTACGAAACATGATCATGGACTTCATGAAGAACTAGATAGAGATAGTAAATATGGTAATTAAAACTGTTGGCAATAAGCATTTGTTTAAAAAAGGTCTACGAACAGAATAAATACAAATAAACCGTTAAACATCCATTAAATCATGAGCCATTGATGCAATTAACAAATCCTTGCAATGGCTGGACAGAAGCTTAGAATCAAACCTGTGCTCTTCAAAAATGTTAATGTGTGTTATATTTGACTGTTTTTGTATTAATGATTATGTTTTCAGGTCATAAACACACAGTGCATAGATATTTTTGTAATATTCAATATACATTTATGACAAATTGTTTTTCCATAGGTTTGAGTATTCTGTTCAGTTCAGGTAGTTACTTGCTGCTACATCACTTAAACTTTGATGGTTAATTTCAAGCAATTGTTTTTTAAAAAGTGCAAAGTCTGTTAACCTTTACTATTTAGATAATTTAACCACGTTTAGATTTTCAAATTTAACGCCAACCTCAACCTCAAATCCTCCTGCATGTATCTGTTCATTTATGGAACATTAAACTTTAAGAAAAGTTTGCTCACCTTTTTGGTCAGGTTTTTCTCTGCACCAGAGAGGAACTTCCTCTGCACTTAATGTCTCTTACACATGAGCACACACACACAAAATGACACTGCATGTGTGTCTTGATGACAGATAAATGAATTACCCCCACACACACACTAACGCACACAAAAGCATCTCTCTTGCTAAAAAGAAACATTTCAGCTTTTTTTTTAAAAAATGTCCTAAGAACTGAAATGTTTTTTTTTCATTATCAAAAATATGATGGCCTGTAGTTGGTAATGGTGTCTAGTTGGTCATGACATGTAATTGGTTATGGCCTGTAATTGGTTATAGTGTGTAGTTCGTCATGGCCTGTAGTTGTGATGGTGTGTAATTGGTCATGGCCTGTTGTAACGAATCCAGTCCACCGTTGTAAAACGGCAACCTGTCGTTATCAGACTGAGGGGGTATGAACCACCAGAGACAAAAGGTATTCAATTTAAGTGCATGTACATTTATTTACAGTGTCAGCAAAAACAATCCCTTCACCCAAAACACCACCTATGAAAATACAAATATATAAAGTCCTGCAGCAATGAAGGCCGTACAATAATCCCTTTTGCAAGGAGCAGTCTTTTGTGGTAAGTCCAGTCCTCCGCTCTGGGTTCCTTTGGAGGAGGTAGACGCCGACGGTGTTCCCCGATCATGGTCTAAGATTTGTATGACGGGCTTTAATTGATCTAGGTATAAAAGTAAGTGATGGACTGGCGTTTCCCAAAGAACCAACCGTGACAACAAGAGGTATATTTACAATAATTTCTGAGTAGTGCACAGATATTTACAAAGGTGATATATATACACACAACAAATATTTACAACACAAATATACACTCCACACGTTAGACTCGACAGAGACTACAAGTAAAGACAAAAGACAA
>JBBJLR010156830.1:0-14796 GCA_037577145.1 Brachypetersius gabonensis
TGTGTGTGTGTGTGTATGTGTGTGTGTGTGTGTGTGTGTGTGTGTGTGTGTGTGTGTGTGTGTGTGTGTGTGTGTATATGTATATGCATATGTGGGTGTATGTTTGTTTCTGTACATTTTAAAGGCAAAAACACTTTAACTTTGCAGGAAAACCAGAGAAAAATCTGCAATATGTGAATGAACAAAATGGTCCTGACTTTGTAAAAGCTTAATGTTTGATGTTTTTTTCACAGCCCATTGCTTCACTTGCTGAATGGGTTAAATGCAGAGAAAGAATTTCACTGTGTGTTGTACTGGTGTGAGTATGCATGTGAACCTTCTATATCCTCTTCTAATCAACAGCCCTCTCCCGCACCCGTCTCCCCTCCCAGCTCTAGTGTTGCTGTGCATCAACATGATCACATCTGGTCTGAAATATTGTAAGAATATCAAATCATAAACCCTGTATTGCAAATATATATATATATATAAAATAAATAAATAAATAATAAAAAAAAAATAATAAAAAAAAAATATATATATATATATATAAAATATTTATTTATTTTTTATAGGGACAAGTTTTGAACCGAACACCTAATTTCCAAATACAAAATACGGTTCTTTAAAGCACAAAAGGAAATGATAATAAGAGAAATGATGAAGTTTACAGAACTTGAATAATACAAAGAAAAGCAATCGCTTAAACAAAATGGTAATAATTACTTTTGGCGTATTTCTAGTAGTGTTTCACCGTCCAACTGGTCTCAGTGTGAGAGGAGAGAATCGATTTTACATTTTTCCTCATTAAATAAGATGGGATTCAGCTGATCACTGATCAGTCCCTCATAAAGCAGAAGGAGGTGTTTGTGGAGGAGTTTAACAGACACTGGTGGTAATACTCATAGGGATGCTGATTAAAAAACAAACTGCATTTTTTTTCTGTATGTGTATAAATATATATGCTGACGTCCTGATATTGTACACAAACAAGAGTTTGTGTGTTGCTTGTTTTCTCTCAAATTGCTTGAAACACCAGTTTGTTTCTCCTCATTTTCTTTGCTGTTAGATGATCCGTTCCAGGAGCATGGTAACAACTATATGCACTTTTAATCCATTTGGAAAGAGCCCATTAAACTCCTCTACTCCGGCAAATGCAAACATTACTTGCTCCAGTGGCCTGGAAGTTCATTTTAGGTGGAAGCACCAGATGTATAGAACAGCACTGTCACTATTGTTTGTTAATCAAATAATCTAATCGAAACCCATGCAAATGAAATGTAAATCACTCTTTTGGAGTAAATCACTGCCTTTTATCATAAATTAGGAGCATTATAATGACAAATAATTACCTTATTTTAATAAGTGTTGCTCTTAATTTGAAAGATATGAAATCAACACACAGCTGTAATGTCTGTAACAAATGTGACTTGTCTGAGCAACCAAAAGCAAGTAATAAAACGGAAAATGACAGAAATGATTGACATGTCTAGTTTTTTTTCCAAGAAATCTTAATTATTATGTTTTATATTTTATAATTTGTCTCACTTAGTAAATCTTTTCCCCAAATGACACTCAAAAAAATTAAATAAGGGCTGTTTGAACACAACCTGATAATATTCTGACATTTATTCCAGTATAATATTAATGGTAACAGGCCAATACATGCTGTCACTATTTGACTGAATGGGATTATGTGGCATAATTAAATCATACGACTTCTAAAACAGGCCGTAATGCACTTGAGGCATCCTGAGCCTCACTTATTTCTAATAATACACGTTGTCTGACTGCATCTCTCCCACTGTGTAAATGTTTACCAAGTGGGCTGGAGGATTTGCTGAGGAGGAGGAGAAACAATTTTGGAAAGAGAAGATAGGACGGGCTTCTGTAAACCTCTCTGCTCCATCATTCGCTCGCACTTTACACCCCAGTATTACTCGCGGTGTTACTTCTACACCACGGCTATTCAACTACAATAGCAAGCGGGCCGGATACGAAAGTCATGGGGGGGGTTTCGCGCCAGCTCTGTTTATGGGGGTGGGGGTACGGGGTTCTAGCAACGGTTCTAAACGACAACTCTGGCCATTAAAGTCCTTAGAGTAGATACATCATGAGCTAAAACTACAAAGTAGATTGAGATACATTCCTTCGCTGAGTGTGATTGTCCCCTCGCTGTCTGTGATTGTCCCTCGCTGAGTGTGATTGTCCCCTCTCTGAGTGTGATTGTCCCCTCTCTGAGTGTGATTGTTCCCTCGCTGAGTGTGTGGCCGGATTCTCTTCCGTTACCGCCAGCTGTGCTCTGCATTAGGTAACACAACCATTTTCTGACAAATCCCGCCTCTTTCGGCTGCGATTGGCTAATAATGTGGCAACTTCTGTGCTCGGATTGGCCAATCTTGGCGAAAGTATTGGGGGACTACCAGCCAATCATCATCCAGATCGCATTGCTTTATTATATCACAGGAATCACTCACTGATTTCCTGACAGTCTGGCGGGCCATAAAAAAATTCAAAAGGGCCGCATGTGGCCCGCGGGCCGCTAGTTGAATAGGCCTGTTCTACACGCATTAGGCTTTATTCTGTGTGCTGTGATTAAGCATCTTTATGGGAAAGACAGCACTAAGCATGGAAAACTTGTCGAATAAAATGGCTTTTATCCAAGACAGAGCTTGACAAGGCCCGAGAAACTGATATGTGGTGGCTGCTCTACTTTCAGACATTTGAAGAAGAAAAAAAAGAATTCTGTGGGAGCAGAGTTTCTGACAGCGAACGTGTTCCTTCGCCTAAATCCTAGTGACACAGATACAGCGGCCCAGTGCTGCAACTGAGAGAGCGATGGGTGGCTCTAAGGAGCTTACAGATGATTTCAAAGCAGCCAATACGGTACGTTTTTGTGTCAAACAAATGCTAGTTCTCCAGTGCCAAGTCCTCCAAGCCAGGAAACGTAGACCAATTACTGCTATTCGCTATTTAACCTCCGTGTGTATCTACGGAAGAGCAGTTTCAAAACAGAGAAGACTTTCAAGAACATATCATTACTGGTATAATGGCTTAATTTCGATAGAGGTCACCATTTAAAGGAATAGTTCAGATAAAAATCGAATTTACCACAGTTGCTCAGCAAAGACATTTTTGAGGCCCAAATTCAGCTTCTTTAATTTAGACCTGCAACTGCAAGGCTATAGTAGTTGGAACATTGGAAGTCAATAGTCACCCAAATAGCCCAAATCATTTCCATAAATATGCATCACCAAACTCTCAGCCCTCGCAAATCACCTCCAGTTCTTCAGTAATGTAGCGGATGGTCGGTTTAGAGGACAGCATGACTTACTGTGAGCTATAAAAACGAACAACCCTACAGGCAGCCGTTTCAGAAAACACCAGGGCTTGTATTCACAAAGCAATCGTAAATCAGAGGATTGTGTCCTAAAGCACATCGACAAGTCCATGCGACCTTAATGAATGTATGGATGAAGGCCAGAGAGAGTTCTGGTTTATTTGCAAAACCAATCCAGGCTATTCGGGTGACTATTGAGTTCTGGTGTTAGGAATGTTATCCAAGCACTATATCCAGTTCTAAAAAAAGAAGGGCCCTTGGCTCATCCACTATATGTGAGGTAAGTGGTAAATCATGCAAATTAGACTTCTGGCAGAACTATTGTTTTTAAAAACACAGTTGCCCTTTACTTTGTTAACATTTGCTGATAAAGAGACCATTAGAAATAGTCGAAAATGACTGTGAATAAAGCTTAGTTGCTATGTTAGTAGATGTTAATACATCTTTTGCTTTTCCTAAAGTTGTTGCTTTAGAAATGAGAAGTTTCCAAGCAAGGAAACCTTCACCGGTTGGCACAGTTCAGACATGATCATATCTACAGGCAGTTTTTTTTTTCAAAGTGACCTGATCTCATAAGCTCCCTGAAAAGGCTGTGCAGTAGAAAACATGCCTGAGAGTCAGTTGATAAAGAAGTACTTGTTCAGTCCTTCAGTGCTGAGCTGGATGTCCTCTGTGGTTTCCATCTGGCCCTTACTCAGTTATTTCCTCTGGGTGGAAAAAGACGTATCATCAGGATGTACCCAATAAGACGAGCCAAACTGGCTTCCAGGGAGTAATTTATTGATAGCGTGAGCCTCCCACCCAAGACCTACTGTAGCATACTTCCTTGCTAAAGGGCATGATTAATTTGTTCGTCTCTTGTCTTCAGCCTCCCTCTTCATGGGGCAAAGCAGCAAGACTTTTTGAACATCTGCCTTTTCAGTGCCCACTGGGTTGGGGACAGACCTGTGGTGAACCCAGAAGGCAACAGGAAAGCATGACGCATCAAAACTAATTCTTGCATGCACAGCTCGGGTCCACAAGTGATAGTGGGACATGCCCATCCCGCTTTTCAAAGTCTACTTTTTGTTTGGGGTCTAGGTACAGGTCTTCATCTGCTGCTTGATAGTAAATACAGAACTATGATATGATTCTTAAAAAATTCTAACTAGTTATGCCCCCACGGGGTCCTCGAGTCACGACACAGATGCATTCCTTCGACAACGCTGTAAACCGAATTCTGGTGTAAGTCGAAACACACCCTAGCCTAAGTCACTTACCGATCCTAGCACAGTTGTAAAGTCATAAAAACACATCTAAGTCACAGAAAAAGGAAAACTCCCTCACTCATACACAGCGTTACTGCGTATTCCATTGTTGGGCACAACCAAACTAATTCGCCCACATAGTCCGTAAGTACGAAGCTAACGGTGTAAGCCGAGTGTGAGCGGTGTAAACTCGAAACGTTGTATGTCGAGACTGTTGTAACCCGAGGACACACTGTATTTTCACCTTGTTCTGCGAAGACACACTATTACAGGCTGAAAGGAGAAGAGGATGCAAAGAAATTTGAGCAAAAAAGAAGGCAGGAGATTTAAGCAATTCGATAAGAAAATGAGCTAATTATTGAAAGGTAAATAGATAGTGAAATACCAACTGACGCTCAATGATGCTAGCATTGTTACAGGCAGAACCTCATTTTGTTGAATTGGGTATTAGCTCCCACCGACAAATTTGCATCCCTGGTGCTAAAAATGTATATAATAGCTTGTACAGTTCCTCCACTTGGGGCACGGGTGGACTCTTCATCCATTTTCCCCCTTCAATTATACTTAAATCACTGAAAAACAAAAATCTAAATATTACAGAACCTTTTCACATAAATCTAGAACCTTTTCACATGCTGGTTATTGCTGGAAATGTTTTCAACTATTTAACATTATCACAGCAGTTTGTTCATTTGTGTCTGTCACTAATCGAGTCTTACTTGTCTTTTAGAGGCCGAGAGGTCAAACCACTGCAGTAAAAGGAAAGTCAATGGACACCACAGTTCCACGTTTTGACTTGATGTATGAAGGAAGGCAATCTTGAAAATGGTGCTCCCACACAAACAGTCCTTCAGGAAGGGCAGCGGTCTGTCAGCACATGCACAACAATCCCACACTTACTGACAGCTTTAAGCTTAAACTCATACCTTCTAATAATTAGATATTATGGACCTCACACTCTGATCTGATCTGAAAGGCATATGTCCAGGACAGGTAACTGTTCACTAATGAACAAAACTATACAAGAAGAACTACACAAGCTGATGCATGAGAGTGTATATGTGCAGAGCTGTGGCTGGCCAGTGAGAATGTATCTGGCAAAATCCTGACAACTGAAGCTAGCTTAGCTTATTGTAGATGCCAAACTCTATGTATGGTGAAACTACTGAGGACCCTAGGTATATATAAAGGCTGAAGAATCGCTTTGCGTTTAAGCCTTGAATGTAAAACTGCCATTACCTGAAGACCTTAATGCATTTGTCTCTCCTAGGGCTCATTTCCCAAGCATGGATTAAGCCTAGTCCTGGCCTAAAATGGATTTTCAATTAAGCGACCCCACTAACAGAGCCATCAAGTCCAAGGCGATGCTTAATAAGTATTTAGTGGACAGTTACGTGGCTGTACAGGCACAACAGAAAACACCAACAGAGACGGATGGTGCATCCTGTTGTTTTTTGGCCGTTCCAGCTAGGCTAGGTCCTGTGCGGGACCAGTCACACACCACTGATGAAGCTCACCATGAAGCATGACTGCAAACGCTCTGGGGGCCCGTGAGAGATCAGCGCTGACAAAAACCTTAATGTGTGTGGAAGGCTTGAGTCATGCGCGCTCATGCCTAGCCCTCATCTGTAGGCCTCACCTCAACTTCTCATCCTTCACTGCCACTCTTTCTTTCTCTCCATCTATTGCCTCTTCTCCCCTGGCTTTCTCACGGAGGACGGGTCAGAGACGAACCTGAGAAACCTCAACCTCTGTGTACAGACAGTCAATTAAGGCCTACTGGGACGTGAAGGCCGTGTTGGAGGGTTAAAGGGTTTAACAGTATTCACTCAACCCTTCATTCTAATGACAGATAGACGCCTTGATTAGTCCTAACCCGTTTAGATCGATCCTTTGTTGAAGAAGTCTGTCAGTACCATGCGTCTGCTTGGAGAAGAAGCATGCAACACTTTCAAGAGGGCTGATTAAAAATGCCAATTCAAATTGTCTTTTAGCTGTTAGACCAGAAGGCAGAAATCAAATCAGGCCAATCAAATTTAAGCCACAATGGCCTACATTGCAACTCCTGTGATGCACTGAAACATAATTATAAAGTGGTTATAAATGGCAAAAATGCATGACAGGATGCCGTTTTAAAGTTTTATTTAAGGATCTTTAGATCTCCTAACAACAAAAACAAAACTAAATCAGCCGCCTGTTCACAGCCAACTATAAATACACTCCTGCATTGTGATGTTCACAGCTTTTGTGGAACTTGAGACTTTGACAACCTGACAGGCGTGCGCATATCCGAAGCTGTTTCTGACACGTGACCTAATCTCGCAAATATTCATCTCACGCATCTACTAAGCGCATCTCTCTAGGCACGTCCACCTCAGGGGTTTGATCAGTTGGAATGTGTGCGCTGATGCTGACACTGGAAATGTGTAATAAAGCGAAAATGTGTGTTCTGTTCTTTCCTAACAGTGATACAAGCTAGAAATATTCAGTTACAGTTTAATCCAGGGCTTGGTTCCCCAACCTCTGCTTCACTGGGAAACTTATATTTACTGCATTTAGCAGACACTTTTATCCAAAGCGACTACAGGGGACAGTCTCCTGCACTGTTATGCAGGATTAGGCTCCTAACAGTGCAGTTAGGAGCAACCTGGGGTGAGAGTCTTGCTCAGAAATCCAGTGCTGGTTTGCTGAAGGCAGGATTTGAACCCATGACCTCTTGAGCCAAGTATCCTACCCACTAGGCCACCAACTCCTCCTATAGTGGCATTTGGCAGATACTTTTTTCCAGGGCAACTTATAATCGTCCGTTACAGGGACAGTCCCCCAGATCAACTTAGGGTTAAGTGTCTTGCTCAAAGACACAGTGGTGGAATGTGAGGGGTTTGAACCAGCATCTTTGTGGCCATCGGGTTCACAGGCAAGTGTTTTTACCTACTTAGTTACTACTATGGTAGTAACTTAAATCTGATCTTTATGGAGTATTACTGTGGGCATCTCAAATGCTTTTAGTTACACAAGTTGAGCATTTCTCTGAAATACTACTTGATGTCAATTTCTCTAGAAAAAGAAACCACTTAACTTCAGTATAAGAAGTTTCAGAACTTTGTCCTTAACATTCCTTCCTTTAGTTAGGGTCCATAAAAGAGTTCGATTAACTATGAAAATACTGTACAATACACGTACTGGAGCTGCACTGAAAAAACAACCCAATTTCAAATGTTTCGCTTCTGTGATGTCACAAAAACACATTTACATATATCTGCCTCAGTCAGCCAACAGCAGCCCATTCAAACTGAAGTTATAAGGAGTGTTTCCACCGGGACGGCTTTCTGACTGAGGCACAATTCAGTGTAGCCAAGGGATCATTTAAATATACAAGTCCTAAAGGGACACTGATGAATTAAAAAGGAATAAAGAGAGGTTGGAAAATGGTCGTGTAAACACGAAATGATAGTTTTGAGCTCACAAAACTAAAGAAATGTTATCAGAGGGAATTATGTATAAGAAAATGGTAGGATTTAGGCCCTTTTAATGAAATGCCAATTACGATGATAATTAATCAAGTCAGGAACATCGCAGTTATTAATCACAATTAGTGCTCCTCATATGTATGAATGGGTTAAACATGAGACTAACCCTAACCATAACTGAGTGACATATAGGAAACTGCACAGAATAATACCGACATTAATTGGTGCATTCACTTAGGAATGGTTGTATGGTAACCTTTATAGAGTTAGGAATATATTTACAGTGTGAAGAGTGTATATAGTGTTACGAATTCAGCAGTTCATTCACCGATTAAGTAAAAACTCCGGAGTGCTCCTTTAGGAACCTGAGCAGTCTCCTGCCAGTCTGACCACATCCGTTCACCTGAGCGCTCTCCTTTGCCTACAGCTGCTGACAAAAACGCAGCATGACAGCAACAACTGGTCCAGTTCTCAGGCAGCGTCCAGCTTTCCCCTTGGACCCCCCCGAGTGCCATTGACCAGCTTTAGGCGAGGAAGGCAAGAGCAGATAAGGATTTAACCTAGATCTGCGAATGCAAGAGCCTCTCCATGGGATGGCTGCTATCAGAGAAAGAGAAAGGGGGGAGAGAAGAGGGGGAGGTGTGGTGGTGTGGTTGGTGGTGGTGGGTGAGGGGAAGGTGAAAGCACTTCCACGGCTGCTGCGGTTCCGACATTTAGCCTCGTCCTCTCCCGCCCTCTTTCACCACCACCTGAGCATGGTGCATTCTGTTTCCTCTCTCCCCACCTCTGCTCTTTCTCTCTCTGTACACGAGCCATTATTCCTATCCTCATCACAGAAGCTCAGCCTGTTTTCCCTCCTCTCCTCTCCCACTATCTCCTGTATGGAAAGCAGTCAGAATGGGGACAATAGCCGGAGAACATCATCAAATAGCAGGATAGATTACTTACCTTGCTGTTGTGGCGAGGGCTGATGCGATGAGCCTGTGTGACAGCCCGCACACGCATCTACACACACACACACACACACACACACACACACACACACACACACACTCACACGCACGGTGAGAAGCAGGAGGAGGAGGAGGAGGAGGAGGAGAAGGGTCGCCTCTTAAGCAGCCCAGTATCGGAGGCTGCCGCTTTCTCCAGAAAGCCTGATGCGTCTCTCCCTCCAGACCATCCAAGAGCCTCTTTTGTGAGGAGAGACGACACGTTTCCCCTCCAGCCGGCCATGGCAAGAAGAGTCCACGGCTGGAGGACGCAGCCGCTTCACAGAGATACCTCCTTCATCCTCTCCCTCTCTCTCTCTCTCCCTCTCTCTCCCGCTCCCTCTCTCCACCCTCCCTCGTGTGGGCTGTCTTTGCCGAGTCCCTCTCCTCTCAGAGAACCAAGCGAAACCGTTACCTGGGCGACCGTTAATCCACCTACAACTTCACCACTAGGCTCGTTTTAACGTACTAAAACTGTACATTTATTATTATCTATTTATTGGTTTGTTTGTTTGTTTTGTTTATTGTTTTTCAATTAGTGTATTATAGACATACCAAAATGTCCACCCTCCCCTCAAACAGGAGGGGGAAGCTAGGGAGAAAATATGGTAAAAACACTGTTAGCTAGGAACAGTTTCAGTTTGAGGTAGAAGGCAAGCGTTTGTATATAAAATGTTAACATTTTTGACCCAGTGTGATCTTCTGTTGTCATAAAATGACACAGAAATACACACTTTAAGGTTTCAAGATGGCCGCTATGACTGTTAGCCAGGCAGTTTATCATTTCCAGATTTACATTAATGACATTTATCACACGCTTTAAAAGCGACTTCCATTCCTTAACTACAGGGGACAGTCTCTCCCTGGAGCAACTGGGGGTTAAGGGTCTTGCTCAGGAACCCAGTGGTGGTGCTGAAGGTAGGATTCGAACCCACGACCTCTTGGTCTGGAGGCAAGTATCCTATCCATGAGCTTCCTCACCCCATAGCATTATTACATTACACAGTCTCAAAAACACTTAAATCTATTAAAGGGTTTAATCAATTCAGTTTGGATTCCAATGAAAACCTGTTGAACTTAGTATACTATAAATTTCCATTCATTCAGAGTACATTCATTCAACAACTGATGGAGCAAAATTGAAACATCCCAGTGCAATTTAGAATTCTCTTCGGAAGTAAATAAACAGACTGAATTGGCTGAAATGTACGTTACGTTACGTAAACCAGTTAAGATAACTCAATTTAATGAGTATAATATTGTCTTTAAAATTGTGCGCAATATTATTTCTGGTGCATTATTACTGCTTATGTCAGTGTACACTCCATTGTATACATCTCAACTACACACAAATCCAAGGGGCTACATACACTGATATATAGGTATATATAGGCATTATATATATATGTGTATTACTGTATAGGGAACGTTCTATTATTTATGCTGCTCTTACTTTTGTACTGTCCACTTGCTGCTACAACAGTGCAAATTTCCCAAGAGTGGGACTAATAAAGGGTCATCCTTTCTTACCTTATCTTCCGCTAGTTATTTCTTTATTACCTACTGTGGTGCATGTGAGATAGTGAGAATAAAATAGATACTCTTCAGTAGGTTGTTGAAAATGACTACAAAATGACTAGCTGCACAGTTTGAATAGGTCTAGCTGAATTTGGTTTGAGTATTGTTTTAACCTTGAGCTTCATTTAGAGCCGGCTGGCCCAGAGACAGCAGGCAGGTGCAGCTCCGCGGTGTCGTGTGCTACAGAGACGGTCAGCTCATTCATAATCTATGCGATGATCAGGGTCATAGGTGGTAGCAGAGGCTGCTGTTACATGCACTTCTTTCAGTATGAAGAAGTATTATAGAGTCCACTGTTCTACTGATGGCCACAGAAGGAATTCTGGCACCTACATTTTGCATAAATGTTTGACAGTAGATAATAAAAGAGTGACACAGTGATGGGTTATCGTAGCTTCCCCATGAAATTCCACAGGATCTGATCTTTTGAACCAGCTAATCACAATAAGAAGAACCAGCTCAATCGATAACTTCTGCCACAGCTGTGAGTGGATTTCCATTTGCATCTTAATAACGTCAGTCTCTGCATTGAAAAGCACAGTGGATGTGAACGCCCACCACTCTTCCCCCTTCGCATCTCTAAACCCCTCCATCATCGTATTGTCAGCACTTTTACAGTTTCACCTGGCAGCTCTATACAGAGTATTGTTGACCAGCATCCATTTGTGCTTAACAGTGTATCTGCAAAAGGATGTTGATAAGTTCACACTTGTCAAGTCAGATGAATACACAAATGAATAATGTCAGCATGTTGGACACCTAAGCAGTTATGCTGAGCAAACCTTTACTTGGCAACAAGTGACTTGGCTGTGCATTAACTGCAGCTGCGCTGCTGGCCATTGAGCCTATTGTTATGCAGGATTAGGCTCCTAACAGTGCAGCTAGAGATGAAGACAAGATCCTTAAAATAGACTGTGGGCAATTACACATCCAAAGAATGGAACTACACGGGGCTTTTTTGCTGTCTTTGCGCTCATTAATATGAATGACCGTCTTCTCTCTAACTGAAACGCCAACTGTTTTATTTTGTGATAGTTTATTATGCATTTGAAGGGACCTCGAAATGGAGAAAAGAGGACTCTGTGCCAAAAGGGATGAAGCAACAATAAACAATTTCTTTTGAAATAAATCTGGAAGGAAATTCATCGTTGTGAAAAATAAATCCATGGACTGAATGAATAAAATGCATATTGTTGTGAATAACTCATCAAATATATTATGCAATATTTTAGGTCTGTGTCCCGACAGGCGGTCTTCATATCCGGGTTCAGTCCCTCACAGAACGCGGAGAGGAGGGTGGCTAGTACCTGGTGTGAACTGAAAATGTCTTAATATTTCCTAATCTTTCACCTATACATGTTCTATATCAGTATACACCAAGTCAAACCATGATTAAAAACTGTGCTCAGTTGAGAATGTAGTTATTACATAGATAATAATAATAATAATAATTCATTGATTTATTATTAAAGTTTTTTGTAACACCATAAAACAGTGAATTTAAACAGAGCCACTATAGTTTGTGTATAGGAGCTGAATAAACTATACAATTTTAACAGTGTTTACATACTATACCAAATACTTCTTTCCCAAAAAGTGAAATATCATGGTTTGAACGTATAAGCTTTAACACCTACACACAATATCACCATAACAACAATAACAAAATGTATTTAATCCAACCAAAAGCACAACTATCTGTAAATAACAAACTCTGTCAGGGCATCTGGGTCTGTTTGTTACTGTAGAGTCTGCTATATCCTGATTTCAGCTTTAGAAAGCCTGGCTCTTGACATGATCTCCTGACATGTTGAAGAGTGGATGATGAGTTTCTCAGCAGACCTGTTGACATGTAGTAATTTGCTGGGAGCAGGGAGATTTTATTTTCAGCTGCTTCAGACTGTACGATGTCTGCTTCCCGACTGTGCATTGCCATGTTGTTGTACATAATTGCACCCTTGAGAGCTGTAACCCCAGTAAATTTTAGTATCCTGACCACAGGGTCACTGAAAGTCCCTGGTGTGGAAACAGCACAGACATGTTAGACACCTGTGCTAACAGCAACCCTGCTGCATGCACTGAGACTGTCAGGAAACTGTATATTCAAAATGGTTCCACATCTTCACTAGCTCTAACGCACACTGCTTTGCAAGTTTGCGTTGTGTTGTTTCAGGTTTGTGATGTTTTCATTTCAGCCTTTTCCTTCAGAAATGCTCATGAGCTTGATAGAGTTTGTAAGCGAATGGGCCAAAGTACGCTTCAATGACAGCAATACAATCCTGTCTAGCGTTTAGTACCTGCATTTTTTCATACTGTATCCAAGAATTACAATGTTATAATCAGGGATGAATAGTTAGCTACTGTGAACAGTGCGCAGTTTTCAATCGGACATCCATGTGACGGTTTCTGACTGGTTTTAGGCCTATTTCTGGTCACGTGCCTGTGTTCCTTTTGTTTCTTTCCTGTTTTCTTTCTTTTCCAGTATGTTTTTAGTTTCTATGGTTTCTGAAGGTTCCTGGTGTTGGTTTCTTTTATATTCTTTTGTTTTGATATACTTTATAGACTGTTTCCGCCATAAATGGCGATGAGGCCTAGAGGCCGAGTATGTGTTATGTTTTATGTTCATATATTCAGTTTCATGTTCAGGTGTTATTCATGTTTTGGTCATTTTGTTCTGGTGGTCTGTCTTGTTCTTGTGTTCGGTTCCCCTTTGTGTCCACCAGATGTCCCTTCGTGTCTCCTGGTTTCCTCCTGTTCCCTCCTGATGTTCCCTTGTTCCCTTCGTGTCCCTCCTTGGTCCCTTCATGTCCCTCCTGTTCCCTTCCGGTCCCTCCTTGGTCCCTCTGTTTCCATCCAGTTCCCTTCCGGTCCCTCCTTGGTCCTAATGTTTCCCTCCGTGTCCCTCCTTGGTCCCTCCGGTTCCCTCCTGTTCCCTCCTTGATCCCCTCGGTCCCTCCTGATGTCCCCTCGGTCCCTCCTTAGGTCCTCTGTGTCCCTTCTCGGTTCTTCCGGTTCCCTCGCGTTCCCTTCCGGTTTCCCCCCTGGTCCCTCCTGATGTCTCGTGTCCCTCTATGTCCCCTTGATCCCTTCATGTCCCTCATGCTTTCTGTTCTCCCTTGTGTTTCCTCATGCTCTCTGTTCCCTCCTGAGTTCCCTCCTGCCTCTTTCCTGAGTTCCCTCCTGCCTCTCTCCTGAGTTCCCTCCTGCCTCTCGGTTCCTCCTGTGTTCCCTAGTAGACCCACTAGGGGTCCCCGGTGTCCTGTCTGAGTTTTGTTCTTGTTGTTCCCATGTAGACCCACTAGGGGTCCCCTGTGTCCTGTCTGTGTGTAGTCACGTGTTCCTTTCATGTCTGGTTACTCCTCGTCACCTGTCTCTAGTCATTGTTAATCATTCCCTCGGTGTTCCCATTGGTTTAGTCCCTGTGTCCCCTTGTATATAGTCCCTGCGCCGTGTCTGTTCAGACACGGCGACATTGAAGTTCACGAACCCCTGTATGCTCCTGCCTAGTTTGTCCTGTCCTGTTTCCCTGGATTCCCCTGGTATGTGTGTTTCAGTTCTCCCTGTTTTCAGCCATTGTGCGGTGTTTTGTTTTCATTTTTTGTAAATAACTTCATTTTCCCTCATAATGACCTCCCACTCTGGTTCCCTGTGTTTTCCCGCCATGTTCACAAAGCCTACCGTGACAATCCAATAACAGTTTGTTAAATGTTAAACGCTATTTCCAGGTGAGAGGAGTTGCTAGCCTTAGCTTGGCTGATTTCTGTCAGAGAGGCATCTGAAATCCAGGGTATTCTGGGGTCAATTAAGCTTTTAATCATCATAGAGTCACTGTCTACTGTTTTTCTGAAGCATTTTCTAGTCCTGATTATCTCTCTTTCTCTCAATGTCATGTATCAGTAAATCCCACTCCACCAGTGAACCCCCCTAAATGTGAATATTTAGAACATGTTTACTTGATCATGTGTGATCATTTTAAAATGATTCTGGTCATTCTACTGGTAGTTTTATCAGACAACTGTCATGTCGTCACCTCGGGGAAGAAGACAGTAGCACGCACTTGAACTTCTGGCAGGGTATTTATTTTACTCCACAACACAATTAAAATCAAAATGACTTTGGGTCAGCCTCCTGGAGACTCGTCTCTGCAGAAGACCCCTCAGTCACTGTCTTGACTGCACGCCCCTCTCTCGCAC
>JBBJLR010156839.1:0-14796 GCA_037577145.1 Brachypetersius gabonensis
CAGTGGTGGTGCTGGAGGTAGGATTCGAACCTGTGACCTTTTGGTCCAGAGGCAAGTATCCTACCACTAGGCCACCAAAAACTTTTGGCCACGACTGTAGATACAGAAATTGAGCACCTAAATAAGGGGTGAGTAGTTCCTCTTGCATGTACTATGGTCAAGAAATATGTCCTAAAATCTGTAAGGGCTAAAATTATTGAATGGTCTCATAACACACCCACGATGGGACATCTGGGAATTCATAGAACTATCAAGGTGATAAGTCGTAAGTACTGGTAGCCCTCTGTACGAACAGATGTAGCAAAAGCAGTTAAATCTTTCTCTGTTCCATTTCTAAAAGACCATGTCTTCTGCTCCTGCTTATACCACGTAGGCCGTGGTTGCATATAGCAGTGGACTTTGTGATGGATCTCCCAGTGTCGAAAGGGTACCTGGTAGTGTGGTGGTCGTGGACCGATTCTCAAAGGGGGTACGGTTCCTGCCATTTGGTTCTCGCCAGTTTATCTCGCGAGTTTGGTCTGCATTTTTTAAGAAGCTGGGGACTACTCTGGGGATCACCCAGAGTCCAATGGTCAGGCTGAACGGTCAGTGCAGGAATTAAGTCGGTTCATCTGGGCATATTGCCATGGGCAACAACACAGCTGGGCAGAGTTCCTTGGCTGGGCGAAGTATGCCCAGAACTTGTTACGTCACTCCGCTACGGGCCTAACTCCCTTTGAGTGTGTGCTTGGGCAGCAACCCCCGCTCTGCCCCCAGGATGAGGAGACATCCAATGTACAAGAGATTTGCTGGTCAAAGGCGGAGGGAGGCTCCTAGTTAATGGGCAGGGTATTGGGCTTGGCTTTCTTCCCGTTGTCTCCCAAATATTTAGGTCCATTTAAAATGTTAAGACAGGTGAACCCCATCACTTTTGAATTACAACTACCCTCACATATGCCAGTTCATCCTGTGTTTTATGTTTGAGAAGGGTCTGTGTTACACTTCTCCCGTCCTTAGAAGCCAGCTATAGGGAGGGGATTACTGTCATGCCAGGCTTGGTTCAGCCACGCCCATGGAGGAGCTCATCACCAGAGTATTAGGAGACACAGCGCTGGGCACAGGGATAGGGGGTGGACTGTTGTATGAAGGGTCGTTCAATGCCTAGGCAACCCAGGCGCCAGGTGTGAGTAATTGTAGCGGGGCCAGGTTGCTGAAACATCGAGTGGCAGGTCCACCTGTTGTGTACGAAGCTTAAGTGTTGTAATTATAGTATCTGTGGTGTGATTGGAGGGTAGAGTGAGTGTGATCCTTAAATGCCAGCTGAACCTCAGAATCAGTGCGTGGTCACCTGTTGAGTTCAGGGAGCCTTCCCTGAATGACAAGAGGACATATCTAGAGCTTAGCTTAGAAACATATCTAGAGTTGGAGTCACGAGCACTGATTAAAGACATATCTAGGGTTGGAGTGGCGAATTCCGCCTAGGAATATTATTGCAGATGCATGCCAAGCAGGGAGAAGGCCTGTCTGGTGTATGAGCTGAAGGAGTCCAGGAAACACACAATAAAAGAGTAGTTGTCTGGTAGTAGAGGTAGACAAGGCTTTCAGCAGATTGCAGTATGAGGGGAATGCTGGGTTGGAGTTGACTGGGGAGGACAAGTCAGGTTCTGGTCAAAAGTCTCAAGAAAGGAGAGAAAGGGTATGATCATAGAGGAATTGCCCACAAAACCTCTCCACGTGGTTTGGGCGTGAGGACAAATGCCCTTGTGTGAAAGAAACAATGCAGGCCTCCAGTACATCCTGTCAGCATGTGGAGTGCACCTAGAGAGTAGCAGAGCAACTGCAAATAACTCACTAAATAGGCAAATGGCAAGTGTCTCCTTCATCTGACTAGCAGAGACCCAGCAGAAGCCACAATGGGGAAGACAAGTTCACTGCTGACCCCTGGAAAAGTGTGGGAGATGCATGTCTACCTTGGCAGGCAACTCATCTTCCCGAGTGAGATTGTGCAATCAACTCTGAGACCAGATATTGGTGGTCCACAGTTGCCAAGCATATCCTTATTATTGAGCTGACCGTTCCTTGGGAAGAGGGTGTAGCAGCTGCACATTAGCTTAAGTGGCTCAAATACACTGAGCTGGGAGCAGAATGCAAAGATGCAGTGTGGGCAGCATCCATCCACCCGGTGGAGGTCTGGTGCAGGGGCTTTGTAGGGAGATCAATGATCCAGCTCCTCCGTGCTACAGGAACAACAGGGGCAAGGCTGCAGCGAGCAGTCAAGGAAGAGGCGGAGAAAGCAAGTTACTGGTTGTGGTTACGGAGGAAGGACAGCATATGGGGGCAGACACCCCAATAGCATCAGATTCAGGGAGTGGTAGGGAGAGGTCCCTAGGAAACCACTTGCCCCCCCCATCTGGAGATGTACTGATTAGAGGACGAAATATCAGTGAAAAGTGGCACCAGCTGACGACACTGTATCTGACCCAAAGTGCACTGGAGGAGGTGCGACTGACAGACGATCAAGCAGAAAACACCATCTTGAACCTGTATACAGTATTCAGTTTCTAAAATTTTCATATGTAAAATTTCAACATCTCCAAAAAAATTCAGAACAAAAAAATTCAATGTCTAAAAAAATTCTGTGTCAGAAGATACAGAGTCAACATTCAGTTAGCCAAGGAGAAGCATCCCTGTCTTGCGCTCCACTGGTCATTTGACATTGACACACTATTTGCCATTTATGTTTGTAAAACTGAGTAATAGATATTGCATGACACATTGCAAATTAACTGGATTTATTGAACAATAACTACACTGAACTTTTAATAAGGTGGGAATCACAACAATGTGATCAGCCGGTTGTGCTTCAGCCAAGAGGGCAGCATAGATTTGGACTTGCAAGCCACCTCCACAATTATATTTCTTTAATGAAGTCAAGAGCACTTTTGTGACAATTTTAACTGTTGATTGTTAAAGTTCAACCTACAGAGAGAGAACAGAGGAGGACATGTGCCCCCTCACTCCCTCACCACTGTCTAAATTGGCAAAAAAAATGTAGGCTACAAGTTCGGGAAACTACTTCTGCTATTGTGAAGCTACATGCTAGCGTGGCAGAGCTAGAAGAACAAGATTGTCGGAATATCCTGCGCCTTGTTAACCTTTCAGAAAATGAAGAGGGAAGTGATGCCATTGCCTTTCTGCAACTCCAACTTTCAGTCTGGTTTCCATCTTTGGCTGATCGAGGACCCAACAAAATTGAAAGGGCTCATCATATCTACAGGAAAGGTGAAAACCCAGCAAACAAGCACAGAACCTTCATCTTTAAACTTCTGAGATACAAAGGTCGCCAGGCTATCATGAAGGCATACAGGCAAGCAGGCAGCAAAATACATAATGGCCAGACTCCACTCATGCTTTTTCTGACTACTCCAGTGCAACCGCACTGAAATGCAAAGCTTTCTCCTCCTGCATTGCCTCCCTCAAACAGAAAGGGATCCAATTCTTTCTTCTCTACCCTGCCACTCTGAAGGTAATATTTGACTTGAACAATACATGCACCTTCTTTTCTCCTGAGGAGGCCCAGCATTGCATTAAAGAAATCTGATTTCATCTGCTACTGCATTGTTTAGCAACTAGTGTCTGTTTCTTTATAAAAATCTCATGCTGAAATAATTAATCTAAAGGTGGTTTTGCTAGACTGTCTTGGCTTGAATCCAAGGAATGGTGGTAGATTTTGTATTAACTAAACCATGCAGGGGTGTTATTGCTTTTTCCTGGCCGGCTAGCAAAGTTATTGTATTAATGTTATATTTTTGTTTTCAAGCATGGGGGGCTTGCATCTTGTTTTACATTATGGTTTATCTTGTGACTGTCGGTTGCCACCTTAATTGTGATAGTAATTGTGATAATTGTGATAGTTAATTGTGATAGTACTAAATGACTGATAATTATAATTTAATCTCATGAAATGTGCAGGGAGTTAATGAGCCTGTTAACAGGGTGTGGTGCCTTGAATTTCTTCAAAAACAAAATACGCATTTTGCAATGTTGCAGGAAACTCATAAAAAAACCAAGATGTTCATAGATTGCAAAGCAAGTTTTATAAAATACTTTCCTTTTCTTGTGCCCCACACAAAACAAAAGGTGTTATATTAGCATTTAGCAGATTTCAAGTTGGCCTTGCTTTTGGACGAATTGGGCAATGATTCTGACGAGCGGTTCTGTTATGCATTGATTACTTTAAACTCAGTCAAATACTGTTTAGTGTCTATTTGTATTATTAATATGTATTCACAATATTAATAATAATAACAGTAATAATAATAATAACATATTGTAATTAATAATAATAATAATAATAATGATAATAATAATAACAATAATAGTAATAACTTGGTTCTTGGATTACTGTATAATTTTTTCTCCTTCTTCTTCTTCTACTTAGTAATAATAAAAATAATAATAATAATTATAAAAATAATAAATATGCCCCAAATATGCTCCCAAAACATTTTAATTTAATTTTAAACTCATTTTAATACATTACCCTTAATGAGGGTAATGACTGTGCTGTAATTCATGCACAGGCATTTTCTTAGGTATAAACAAGTAAATACAGTAATAAATTAGTGTAATTTTTTGTAATTAAACTACAGTAAAATGTAGGGGTGATCACCAATATTTTTACAGTTTACTGTTCATCAGCTGCACGTCTTATTGTAGAGACGCAGACATTTGGATGGCATCTGAGCTCAACAGCCTCTTTTAATTTAATTTATAGTACAGTAATAAAACTACTCGGAAAGAAAAACACACGGAAAGCCATTTGTAAAGCGAGCAATGCCAACATGACTAGTGGGGGTACATCCACAAAGACTTTCTCAATGTATCATGTAAAATCAAAACAGCGTTTCATATAAAATCTAAAACATCCCGATTGAGCACAGAAGAGGCGAGACCCTTCGAGCGTGCCTTACTCTGTCCAAAGTCATTAATACACTATTTTGTTAAAGGCCTACAGAGAATATTGTTTATCTTGTAGCAGTTTTAAGCTACACGTACACCTGGCACCTAATGATCACACACCCTCACCCTGAAACAAACCCCTGTGAATCGGGCAAAGTACATAAACTCTAATTGAAGGCAGCCACCCTTAGACATAACAGCCACAAACAAAAATGTGGAGAATATTTGCAAGTCCCGCATTGTTGTGGAGATTTCCACATAAAACGATGAGTTTGGTTCTCATAAAAAATCTGCGTGTGACTGGATCTGCAAGTCCAGCTCTGCGTAAAACTGGGGGACTTCTCTATACCTCTTGCAGGATGGAAATTCAGGAAAAATTTTTATGACTTTATTTCAGTATATGCCCCTACTGAGGTGAGTCACCACAAAATGTATAATTAGAGGCAGCTGTATATCATATTCCTTGAGAATAGAGACTGATCATAAAAAGATCATAGAGAGAAAGAGAGAGAGAGAGAGACAGAGAAAGAGAGAGACAGAGAGATACGGGCAATCTACACGCTCCAGAAAAGTTTTAAATATGGGCAATCCACACACTCCATGAAAGAGGGAGAGAGAGAAAGAGAGCAAGACAGAGAGAGAGAGAGGTTTAAATATGGGCAATTCACACGCTTGGAAAAAGTTTTAAATACAGCAATCCATGCGCTCCAAAATAAACTTTTCCATTGCCCGTATTTAAGCCTCTCTCTCTGTCTGTCTCTCTCTCTCACACTAGCACTGCAGGTTTTACACAAAAAAATAGGCATTTTTAGGCATTTTTTCGGGCCGCGCGGATTGCTGGTCCGCCCCCTCCAAACGAAGGCCATCGACCTGTAATTCTTGCCCGAGGTGCTGCATTGCCAGAAAGTGCAGAGCGTTTGGATGGCATAGGGCTTTTAGTAGAATTAAATGAAAACAGGAGGACATCAGCCAATAACAGGTAATTTATCTGAATTTATATTGGAATTACTATTTATGTCTGTAGTAAATTACATATTTTTAATCATTTATAACTAAAACAAGTAAAAAAAAAAAACATATTGTCACAAAAAAACAATGCAGAGAATATTTGCAGGTTCCACATTGTTTTTGAGATTTCTGCGTAAAACGATCAGTTTCGTTCTCAAAAAAAATCTGAGTGTGACTGGATCCGCAAGTCCTGATCCGCATAAAACTGGGGAAAGACTTGCCGAATCTCTCTGTCGTGGGTGCCACAGTCTACCACTGAAGGAGCTGCTCAGTGCTGTCATAGTCTCCTACATGGGGTAAATGTTGTCCAACATGGATGACAGCTTCGTCACCATTCTATTGTTACTCACCACATCCACTGGCTCCAGGGGCCATACTAGAACAGAGCTGGCCCACCAGTTCAGCCTGTTCAGTCTCTTTCTGTTCCCAGAAGAGATGCAGCTGCCCCAGCAGACCACACTGTAAAAGATGGCTGAGACCACCACAGAGTCATAAAAGTCTTCAGGAGTTTCACGCCAAAAGACCTAAGCCTCCACAGCAGGTACAGCCTGCTCTGCCCTTTCCTGAAGACAGCGTCCTGTTGAATTGTGAGTCCTGTCCAGTCAATTGTTCAGATGAACACCAAGTTACCTGTAGCTCTCCATATCATCAATGTCCTTGCCTTGGATGTTCAGTGGTTGTAGTGGAGGATGTTTGTGTCTGCAGAAGTCTACCACCAACTCCTTGGTTTTTCTAGTATTAATCTGGAGGTAGTTCTGCTGGCACCAGTCCACAAAGTACAGGTTCTCAATCCTCCTTGTCATCCCCGTCAGTGATGAGGCTAACTATTTCAGAGTCATCTGAGAACTTCTGCAGGAAGCACTGGGGTGGAGTTGTGAGTCAAGTCGTGCAGTTGTGCAGTGAAGATGGTGAAGAGTAACGGTGCCAGAACCGTTCCCTTTGGGGCCCCCATTCTGCAGACGACCCTGTCCGACACACAGCCCTAAATTCTCACATATTGTGGTGAGTTGGTGAGGTAGTCCAGTATCCATGTTGTGAGGTTAGGATCCACTCCTGTGTACTCCAGCTTGTTCCTCGTGATTGTGGGAAGGCTGGTGTTGAAGGCACTGGAGAAATCAAAGAACATGAATCTTACAGAGCTCCCAGCAGTCTCAGGTAGGATGTCAGAGCCAACGACCTGCAGCTACTGAGGTCCTTGGGACGTGGTGTCTTTGGCACTGGTACCACACATGAGGTTTTCTAGACTGTGGAACTCTTCTCAACTTCAGGCTCAGGTTGAATATGTGCTGCATCAATCCATACAGCTGATCTGCGCAGGACCTGACAACCCTTGAGCTGACGCCATCCGGACCCGATGTCTTCTTGGTTTTAATCCTCCTCAGTTCCCTCCTGACCTTAGTTCCCTCCTGACCTGGATGGTCCAGCCCTGGAGGGTACAGTGTTATCCTAACAGAATCGCAGTTTGTAGCGAAGATGACACGTCATCACAAAGCACCTCCCATGCAGTAGACTCAAAACAGTCCTTACGTCCTCGTATACAGGAGCAAGGTGCACCAGGTTGTGATCTGATCTCCCCAGGGGAGGGAGAGGTGATGAACTGTATGCCTCCTTAGTGTTGGTATACAGTAGGTCCAATGGTTTATTGTCTCTGGTGGGGCATGTCACATACTGGGTGAAGGTGGGCAGTGCGGAGTCCAGGGATACATGATTTACGTTACCAGATATTTAAAAAAGTGCTCTTGGAGATTGCATCTGCAGTCTGTTGACTACAGGGTGGAGAGAGTCACAGGCTATCTCTGTGTTGGCTGAGGGGGGAGCATAGACTGTTATCATGATGACATGTGAGAGCCAGGGTTACAACATCTGTTGTTCGCAAACACTGCCAGCCCCCTCCTTTCCTCTTACTGCTCTCCATTCTGTCACCTGGAGCAGCTGGAATCCATCGCTAGCGCTGTTAGCTCATCCATCTTATTCCTGAGAGATCTCACATATCCCATGATTACAGAAAGTATAGATGATCTGTAACGTCTCCTTCTTGGTCGACGATGCTCCCTCCCGTCTCGACAGCCCCGTCTCTTTCTCCTCAGCTCCTGGGGACATCGGGTCTATGCAGGACCGCTGCAGGGCACAGAGCAAACAGCTGATCACGACTGTAAACAAAAGAGTCACAAGCTGGGTCTCCAAAAACGGATGAAATAAGTAGAAAAAAACAGAAAAATTATGAAACGATAGTGGTGTCAGAATTTAATTACTAAGGCTGAAACTAAACATTGTTTTGTACAGAGATGGCATACTTTAAGTGTCCTCTTTTTTGGAAATCACAATATGGTCATCCTAATTAAACATTTAGCATTCATAACATATTTTTATACTGCTGGTTATAATATCCTTCTTACTTTAATGTGTTGTCTTTCTTTTTTTTTTTTTTTGCCTACTTCCAGCCGCCAGCGAGGTCAGCTGCCCTGCTGAACGCTCCAACCCTAATTTTCATTCTTTTTATATCTATTAGTCTACGATGTACAAACTTATCTGTAACCACGGATCCAACCTGGCCAAAGGAGATCCTAAGGGAGAACAAAGGACGTGACCCAAAGCAACTCCCCCAACGAGAAAGAGCCAGCATCAGGAACAGGTTGTGGGCCCGTGCATATTACACTCACATGCCAAGCATCCTGTTAGCCAATGTTCTGTCCATCGAGAACAAGCTTGAGGATCTCAAGACCAGAGTTAAGTTCCAGAGAGATATTTGGGATTGCAATCTCCTCTGCTTCACCAAGACATGGCTGAACCTGGCAGTTCCAGACCACCCAGTATTTGTAAGATGGTTAACACAAACCCACTGTTTGAATTTAGTTTGAGGTCAGAAATGTTTTTGGGCAGTAAAAGAGGCAAAGAGCAGTAAAACAGGCAAAGAAGAGCTACAGGGAGAAACTAGAGCCCCAACAGTGTGACTCTAGGAGCCTGTGGAAAGGTCTAAGGATAATAACGGACCATAAACAACCACCCTCTTGAGAGCTGATGCTTCACTGGCTGACGAGCTGAACATATTTTATGCTTGCTTTGAAGCTACATCAAATAACGTCACTTTAAACAGCAGCGGAATTTGTTATGCACACATGCACCAGTGAGGGAAATTCTCTCATCATTACAGTATATGCTGTGAGGAATGCCTTCAGGAGAGTGAACACCAAGAAAGCAGCAGGTCCAGATGCCATCACAGGTCGCATCCTAAGAGCCTGCGTTGACCAGCTAGCACCAGTGTTCACTGAGATCTTCAACCTGTCCCTGGCACAGGCAGTAGTCCACACATGCTTCAAGCAGTACATCATTGTCCCTGTACCTAAGCAAAAACAGCCTTCTTGCCTGAATGATTACTGTCCAGTAGCACTGACCTCAGTTGTGATTAAGTGTTTTGAGTGACTGGTCAGACACTTCATCACATCTTCACTTCCTGCCACCGGATTAATCGTTCCACTGATGATGCCATCTCCCATCTGCTGCACACAACCCTATGTCGCCTGAACACAGGCATGGGGAATTATGTTAGAATGCTGTTTGTGGACTACAGTTCAGCATTTACATTTTTTCTCCGTTGGTTTGGCCCATTTCTTGAAACAGAAATGACATTCTCAAAACAACATGGACAAATCTCCAAACCACCTTGCAATTGTTCACATCAGAATGGCATTTCTCATTGATTTCATCAAATTGTAAATGTCTTAGAACATGTCTCAAGTATCTCAGTGTATTTTTGCAAATTATTATGTACAAGTAGCCTACATTTAGCACAATGAGCCCACATTTAGCACATTTTCCAAATAAATAGATATTGCTGATCTAAAGTGATTAGTTGATTCTCAGTCTAATGGTTGTTCTCTCCAAAATATTTCAGCCTGATTTCAATGTGTAAGTCATCATATGCACAATAGTCTGTTCAATTGTCAAAATTAGTCAAGAACATAATACCATGAACACCATATAAGAATTTCTTGGAACATTTGATAAATTATTGACAGTAATTGACAGTTAGGGGAAATTAGAACTTGACTAACAAAGGAGGAGTTTCCCACATCTCAGATGACCAACCAAACAGTTTGTTTAGTTACCTGACAGGTGCTGTCAATGAACATGAACATGAAGGGACCTCACCAAGTAAATGAACAACTTCCTGCTCGAAGAGGAAGAGGAAGAGAGGGAAAAGGCAAAGGAGCACAAAGACACCGTGCTGTCCTGGATGAAATTCAGGCCACAATCATAGACCCTGGTAGTTATATCATTCACCTTCTGTCAAAATGATTTATGACCCTGTCATAAATCACGTCAAAAACGTCAAGGTTTATGACCTGTCAAGATGTCAAGACTGTGACAGGTCAAACTCTGTCAGGATTTATGACTCTGGAATTCCTTCGATTTATGACCCCCCCCATTTGTTCCTCATGCGGGGTGACATACAGCCATGCGTGAGGGTGAACCATAGGTCTTCAAGAATGATGGGAGTGAACTGGGGTAATAGGGGGTAGATATAAAGGTACTGAGATGTAATGAGTGTGAACAGGGCACAATGGGGACCAAGACATACAGTCTGGCATGAGGTGTGAATCCTGACGGGTGGGGTGTGTATATTTGACTGCTGGGGGTAGAGTGTCCCCATGCTCTGTATTCAGGGTTAGTTTATATAAAAACAATGTATATTTTTAACCACTAGCAGCTTGACGTTTAATTGTTTAGACACAAAAGTAGCAAGATGTTTTCTGTTCTAGTAGGAATACTGACACACCTAGATGTATAAACTGTTTTGACCATTGTTTGTGTGAATGAGACATAGCCCTGATTTCTCAAGCTGTGTGCTGAGAAAAAGATCCTGCCACGCTCATATTTCAATTATTCTTTTACGTTGTATTAACTGTATTTTTAGGTACGTATCGTGTGTGATGTTAGCTACAAGCTTTGGTTGTGGTCAAGGACGTGCCTATTTATAGACAGGTCGTATTGTTGTAATATGGACATTGACTATTTTAACAAATACGACATTTTAAAACCCTCAAGGCTCTAGACACATTAGTATGTATTCTAACAATACATATTCTGTATGGGTGTGCAGTGTTTTTACAGTAAAATAGAAAAGTTAAAAAACCCCACCTAATTTACCATCAAACTGGTCATGTTAACATCAAATCATTTAAAAATCATTTAAAAGCTACCCCCACATAATAATGATAAACTAAAACAAAAGCTATTATAGACATGTTATACAGCTCTAACCAGTATAAAACATTTTTAAACCCTTAAAATAAAATAAATAAATAATATAATATAAATATCATTTTAGCCGACGCTCTTCTCGGAGAGGTGTGACGTGACAGTAATATCGGAGTATATCATTGGTTGTTGCCATAGCGCCACCCCATACACACCTCACCCGTCCCCATTGTGCCCTGTTCACACTCATTACATCTCAATACCATTATATCTACCCCCTATTACCCCAGTTCACACCCATCATTCTTGAAGACCTATGGTTCACCCTCACGCATGGCTGTATGTCACCCCGCATGAGGAACAAATGGGGTCATAAATCCTGACATAGTTTGACCTGTCACAGTCTTGACATGTTGGCCGGTCGTCTGCCCTACATGAGGAACAAAAGGGGGGTCATAAATCAGGACGTATCCAACAGTCATAAATCCTGACATAGGATGACCTGTCACAGTCTTGATGTGTTGACAGGCCATAAATCTTGACGTTTTTGACGTGATTTATGACAGGGTCATAAATCATTTTGACAGAAGGTGAATGATATTACTACTACCGCTCAAATATTGAAACATCCTTCAGACTAACCTCGTGTGATACACCGAATCCGGCTTTGGCCTTCATGTCAGCAGCATACCTCTCTAACAGAGGTATACTAGCCTGTGGGTTAAGGTGTTGTGCTAGACAGGTTGTGAAGCATAGCATGTTGGCTGCATTAATTGGGCAGAATAAATGCATTCTTACGGATAACTTGATTGTGTGCCGTATCGACCAATTTTCTAGGACCACCGCCGTGGTGGCATCTCCTTATGGAGACCGTAAGCTCTAGTGTATCGTCGTCATAATGAGATGATTGCTCTGTAACACTTTTTCAATGGCATTAATAAATCCTTCTAAGGAATAATTGTCTGATGCGGATAATATTGCATTCACATTAGAGGATAGACTGTCGCTTCTTAAAGATATGCAAAAAACACCCTCATGACCTGCTAACATTCTAGAGAAATCTACAACATCACTCAGAATATTACTCATACCGTTCATGTATGGCACCATATCATTGTTCGATATACCCCTGAAATTAAGCGTACGGTGCAGCCTAATGCTATTGAATTTTGGTCGCGCCACTATCCAATAATCACCGACGATCCCACCACGTCTAACCAAATGTTCTATACCCGACCTGTCTAAATCATAGTTAGATAATGTATCATGACCCGTCTGTGTTACACCCGTGTCAGAGGTCTGCGTAACACACTCTGAATTTGTTGGTGGGATAATTAAATGTACAGACTTGTCATGGTTGTCTGAACGATCTGTAAGAATGTCAACACGTGTGTCATCTATGCTGTCGGTATCCGGTGTGTTGTGTGAGTTTTGCGCGTCGATGAACCTATCGATATTTTGAACGACAGCACGTATATTTTCATTTATCTCTGCAACTGTATTGTCATCAAATATGGGGCCGTTAGGCGTGCTGTCGACAGTAGTTGTGCTGTCCCGGTTTAGCGCGTCAATGAACCTATCGATATTTTGAACGACAGCGCGAATATTTTCGTTTATCTCTGCTACTGTATTGTCATCAAATATGGGGTCGTTAGGCATGGTGTCAACCCGTGGACGTTTACACGGGTGCGACATGGCTAGAACAATACACAATTTACAACAGGGTTTTAATCGACAGGGTTGAGAGATGTACTTGGTCGAAACAGAGGTGAAATAATTAATATTTCCGGTGTAAATGATAATAATGATAAAATAAAAAACAATCTATGTGGGTGTTAACTATGTTTGATTTATTATAAACGTTGTGTAAGCCGCTCCATACCCTTAATCAGACCAGAGTCAGTATTTGCGTATGTGGACGCAAAATGGTTGTGGTCACGGGAAAATTTTACAAGAGTGTTAATAACCGTCCCAGCGAAATTGGGGTGGTCGGTGGTTAATTTGGTTAGTGTATTGTGTATGTTTTGCTGGTCAGTTTTAATTGATTCAGCAAGACTCTTTAATTCCTGTAGCTCGCTTGTGACAACGTCTCTAAACTCCTGATCAACCCTTAAACAGTCAGCTATAACAACATTCTGGGCACCCAAAGATGTATCACAATCAGCATCAATATTTAATGGATTAGCGTCACCTTGCACATTGGTTGGATCCTCAGGTTTTGGGTCTTGAATGCCAGTAACGCTGTTGTCAGGCTATCAGCAGACCTTGAATAGCGGATCCACCTTGAATAGGTATTCAGCCAAAGAAGTGTGTTAAAGGTGTCTGATCCGTTGTAGCATTATCCAAAGATGGTTGGTCCCGCGTATCCTGGTTCGTCGCTGAGGCAAAGTTCCAGAGCTCGAGATGATCAGAGTCAAAATGGGGGATAGCTACCGGATCGATGCCCCAAGGAGTTTGTGGATCGGAGATGTGACAATTTTACAGCACGCCGCTACTTGCGCTCGGCCCTAGACCATCTGAACACATAAAACACACATTTGTTATGCATGCTTAATTGCGGTAATCATCTGTAATACGCAATGTCTGTTAAAACGTAATCTTTACCTATTTCATTTTCCCCCAGAAACGTGTTGCACGCATTCGTCGTAACACTTTGTGGTTGTGCGCCATACATCTGGTCCGCAATGTTTGCAAGTATCTTCAATTCCCCTAAATCGGCAACAATCACGTATATCAGAAACATATGAAATTAAATTAGAAAATAAATAAATAAAACCATACATTTATACACAAAAGTGTAGGTTATACATACCAATAATCGCTCGCACTTTTTTCTTGGTCGGCCACGGTCGGCGTATTTATTTCATCATTAACTGTGGGTAAATCTGATAAATAAATAGTAGTATACCAATTGACAATGCTTGATAATTTTTTTAAATATCTTATATAGACTTCCTAGCTTTCTTAGTCGGTTTGGTTAACCCTGCGCATCCACTTTTTTTTTTCCTGAAACTACCATCTTGCCCAGGCTGGAGTTCGGACAACACCCCGCGCCTCCTTTTGACAGAGTGGGTCATGGTATTAAAATCGTCTTCGGAATCAGTTAAAATTAATCTTACAGATATGAGACTGACATTATAATTAGTTAAATATAATATGTATGGTTTATATTTTTGTAATAACCATTTAAATTGATTGACAGAATTAAAACAAAGTTTAGGATGTAAATATGTGTGTGTGTGTGTGTGTGTGTGTGTGTGTGTGTGTGTGTGTGTGTGTGTGTCTGTATCTTGGGATTTGGGTCGTTGACGCCTGTTCGTAAACAAGACACATGCCTATACAAACACAGTTTATACACAACAAAAGACTATTAAAAGAAAGAAAGGTGGGAACGTGGCAGGATCGGGAAGGGTTACATAGTATTGTGCTGCTAATTAGTTCTTCTCACCTGTACAAGGTTTTTAGACACACCGTCTCCAAATCAGGAGGGTTGTACATATAAAACATAACTTTACTATCTTATAAATCTATTCAGTGTAACCACACTGAAATACAGTGTGTTTATATTAGGGGTGGGCATAGATTAATTTTTTTAATCTAGATTAATCTCACTGTAATCTTGGAATGAATCTAGATTAATCTAGATTA
>JBBJLR010156875.1:0-14794 GCA_037577145.1 Brachypetersius gabonensis
ACAGTTCTTGATTGGTGCTGCGCTTTAATAAAAACCACATGCAAGTCTATTGCAGATCTAATATTACTCAGCATTCAGAAAGTGGATGTGACAGATAAAAACTGAGAGCAGCATCAAAAACTGGTTTAGAAAAGTGTGTTGTGGTTTCTGATGATTACAATGTTTTGTTGTTGTTGACCTTTTCAACAACAGTATTAAGATTAAAACGCCCCCAACCCTTAAGAACCCTGAGGGTTTCTGCATCACTTCTTTAATCAGTGTGCACTCCTGCCCTGGTTTACAGCACATAGACAACACCATAATGATTACTTTCTTAATTTAACCATTTGGACACAAAATACGAAATCAGAAAATCCCTTAGAATGTTTTTTATACTGTAAAATCTAGAAACACGTATTAAACATGAGAAACCTTCAGCTCACAAACGCAAACACTTTAGTATTGGAATGTGCTGAAAATGTAAGTCACTTCCAACTAGAATTGATTTATCTCTCCACTCACACACATCTTCCACACGCCCCCAATACTCACCACTTCCACACACACCCTTTCCACACACCCCTTTCACACATCCCTCACTCCTTCCACACACCCCATACTCTCTCACACCCCTTCCACCCACCCCACGCTCACACACACACACACCTTTTACTAAAGTTGAAAAACAAGTGCCGAAAAATGAAAAAGAAAGAAAAAAAGGTCAGAAATGACATCAAAACAGAGTCACCAGATTCTACAAAATGAATAAATTACCGCCCGGTGGTAAGGTGTGTTTCCCATCTCTGAGCAGCCTGGTGATGGTGGTGGTGAACTGAGCATACAGAGGATCCATGAAGATGTTTTCCAGCCGTCCATTTTCAAGGAGATACTGTGCAGGATCAAGAAAACATGAGATTAAAACAAAAAAAGTCACTTATAAAGCTAATAAAACAACACAAAAGCAAATTTACATGATTGTTTACGAATACACACAAAAGACTGATAAGAAAAAAAACGAACCAGTAAATTATACTCAATATAACAGGGAAATTTTTAATTAGGTATGAAGGATATGAACAGTGCTCTGAATAATCAGTCGTGCTTTAATACTTTGATATTAAAATTAAAAT
This sequence comes from Brachypetersius gabonensis, assembly GCA_037577145.1. Taxonomy (NCBI): domain Eukaryota; kingdom Metazoa; phylum Chordata; class Actinopteri; order Characiformes; family Alestidae; genus Brachypetersius; species Brachypetersius gabonensis. Next base: position 1,110 of record JBBJLR010156875.1, read on the forward strand.
TCAGATTTACTGATTTTCAGATATATACGGTACTGTGTAAAAGAAATATAAACTACTTCTGTATCTTGCTTCTTTACTACTTGTTTGTTTGTATTTATTTATTCTGATTGCATAAAGATTATACATACACACCCCCACCCACCCACCCCCCTTTTTTTCTTTTAAAAGAAACAACAAAAAATTCTTCAAAACTCTCCTACTGCTGCTAAACGTCCATTATGCAAGACATGACAAGCATGTTGCGGCTTAATTATTTTAATTATAAATACAGTCCTGCCTCTAAGTGTTAGATTTAATGCTGCATAACATATTGCTCGCTGGTCTTTATTACGATTATTAACCTCTGAAACACTCAGATAGCAGAAGGCTGCATTATGTAAAATCACAATGATTTTTATTGTGTGCTCTGCCAAGTATATGTGGGTGTTTAAGTCAGTGATGAATTTAATGACCATGTGATGTGAGAAATAATATTATAGTTTAAATAATGGAAAGGCCACAACACACAGCGTCTGCAGCCCAGTTGCTACTCCTGCAATATATCATCATGTGCAATAGCAGACTCTGTATAGTGAGCTCCAAGCCATGATTTGTGTAAACTAGTACACTGCAGCATTTATGTATAGTATTTATATCCACCTCTCTTACTGACCACAGCATTACATTTATATAGTAATCCTTCGCTTTTCACAGGGTCATGTTCCAGGAGCATGCCCGTGTAGTGAAAAACTGTGGTGTTGTATTTTGGTTAAAAAAAAAAAAAAGACTAAAAATGCCTATTTTTATAAATAAAATCTGCTCTCAGAACACTGTAATTTAATTATAAACTCAGTTTAATGCATTACCCTTAAAGAAAATGTAAATGTAAACAAATAATCAGAATCAGAAAACTTTATTGTTTAAAAAACCTTTGAATTAACAGTTAGCATTAGCAGAATGAAAATAACTCTCTCTAGCCACATGTTTAGACAGAGCACAGCTTACAAATACTAAATAAACTGAAATGACTGACACAGAGCAGTCTTTTTATGGTGGTTGACAACTTTTCTGTGTATTACTGCCACCGCTGGACTGGTGGAGGTACAGCTCGGTTCTCAGAAAAAATCTACGTTAGACTGAATCCAAATGCTGATCCCCAGAAAACTGAGGGGTTACTGTATAGGAAAGTGTACTTAGTCTTGCTCACACACAATATCCTGCTGCTACTTAGTTTCTTATGGTTGAATCAGTTTCATTAAGTCTGACGGCAGTGGGGTGGAAGAATTGTCTATGGACAGAAAATAACTTCAGACCTGCTGGATGCCCAAGCACAAGTAGTAGACGCTGTCCGGGGCGTAAGCCTGGCTGTTTGGGCGGCGAACTTCGTCGACGAAACAGCACAGACCATCGCTGAGCTCCGCCGAGCTGCACTGCAGAATATCCTCCTTCACAGACAGGGGGCTCACTGAGAACAACACCGGCAGGAACACCATTAATACCCTCTACATCTTATAAGATCATTACACATCACACGATGCACGATGGTGTGCATGTGAAGGTGTATTAGATGTGCGATGCAGCATCTTAAACAAGCGTCGAGAAACAGCTCGCAGCCAGTAGGCTACTCCGCAGCAGTCAATGTTTAAGAGAACTGCCGAAACCATAATGTGTATTTTTATTTTTAGGAAAAATAAAAACAATTAAACCAAAGAAAAAGACAGCCTTTCCAGAACTTTGTCTGCCGAAGCTTGTTCAGCTCCACTCCTCGTTCCCCATTTTTTTCCTTTGGATCTGCATCAATCTCATTATTAACCTTTAGTGCCCTCAGTTGACGGAAATCCATCATGGCGACGGAGAACTTTAATCCCTGTGTATTAGATGTACGATGGTGCGCGTGAAGGTGTGTAGATGTACGATGGTGCTCGGGAATGTGTGTAGATGTACGTTGGCGCGCGTGAAGGTGTGTAGCTGTACGATGGTGCGTGTGAAGGTCATTTCATGCTGTGTTTTGATTGGCTGGTCAGTAGTCGTAGGTCTTAGCAGCACACACTGACATGGCCGACAGAAAACAATCGCAGGTTGTCTTTGATCAGCGTGACGACGGACATCTTTAAAAAAAAAAAAAAAACCAGTTTCGGCGCCACAACCAAAGAAATCAACAAAACAGTTTCACAATCGTCATCTTTAGTGCAGCCTGAGGTTGTATGGTGGGTCAGTCCACTGCGAGTGACGTTTATTTCATAGACGCTGGAGGCGAAAGGAGACGTTATGTAAAAAACAAAAACAAAAACAAAAACACGACTTCATGAAACTTTACATAACCAGCGTTCAGGTGAACAAGACAAACAACTGGCCAGGCATTTCGAACGAGAGCATAATTAATATTCAGAAATCAACTTGGACAGGGATTCAAAACATGAAATATGCGTCTCCTTCACACTCCGAGTGGAAGAAAAGAAGTCCCAAGACTGTTGCTAAGCAACATCAGTATTACTGATCGCGATCTCAGCATCAGCAACACAGAAGAGAGGACCATTAGGAGTGTATGTGTGGACTCAGACTCACTATCGGTTTGTTGGGCTCTCCGTTGCACCCAGTTGGCCCACGCCTTCACTCCGTAAACATGGTGGATCTTCGAGCCGGGCGAAGAACTGTTCGCTGCATCTGCTGCCAAACACCTTTGTGACTGGAAGACAGGCATCACACTCATTAATCACAATCAGGCAGCAGATCACTCTTTAGGACCACATCTTCAAGACTCTTCCCACTCTCTGACCTCTCAGACTGGACCTTTCATCTCATGGGGCCTCTTTACACAGAATCTTTACCATTCTGAGTGATCCGAGTGATTCAAACCATTTTTTTTTTTTTATCAAAACTTTAACTAAAAATGTTTGAAACTGACTGAACACACCTAAACGGTTCACTTTCAAAGCTGAGTTGGGCCTAAAACACCACCTTTTCAAGAAATTCAATAACAAATACCCTGTTTATTCAAAAATATTCTCGGAATAGCAAAGAACAAGCAGTCCTCTTTATTCAAGCAGAGTCTGAAGATGGTACTGAGACACAAAACCCAGCTTCAGAGACCAAAACAATTAAGAGATGACATGTTAGAGCAGGAACAGAATGGAGTGCAGGAAGAAGTGCTAGACAGATTACTGATGAATATTAGAATGCAAATTGTGAAAGGAATAAAGAGAGCATCTATTTCTGAAAGACTCAGAGGTGAGATGATAATCCAGTTCAGTTCTGGTTCTGAAGTGTAAGGATCACTTGAATCTGCTCTAATATGATTCTAATAAAGAGATTAACGTGAAATGTAATGGTGTAAGAACACTATTGTTCTTATTGAAGCAGAGTAATATGAATACGCAATCAATAATCACAATTAAAAGCAATTCTTTTAGTTTCTAAATAGTTTTTTGTAGACTATACCTGCATTTCCAACCAAGACCATAATGGTGCTTTACCCCCGAATTTTTTTTTTGCACTTTAAGAACTTATACCTGTAGTTGGAATTTTATTTATATACAGTAACGCCTCAGTTTTACATGGATCAGCCCAAGGCTGATTTTTCTGAGAACCGAACTCTATTACCTCCACCAGTCCAGCTGTGGCAGTAATACACTGAAAAGTTGCCGACCGCCATAAAAAGAAGAAGTTGCCGCAGCATGTAGCATGACTGCTCCGTGTCTTGTATTTTAGTATTTTAACCCCCCCCAATTTGCAAGTTATCACAGTTTATTAAGTATTAGTAAACTGTGCCCTTCAAGTTTCTTTTGAGTATGAGTGTGTTTTTGCACGCTGCTAATGCTAACCAGTAATGCTAACTTTTTTTAGTAATAAAGTTTTCTGATTCTGATTATTCATTTACCTTCACATTTTCTTTAAGGGTAATATATTCAACTGAGTTTAACACGAAATGAAAGTGTTCTTGGAGCAGATTTGGGGGCAGATTTAAGGTTCACGTTATAAAAATAGGTATTTTAAGGCTTTTTTTTTTTTTACCAAAACACTACGCGGTTTTTCATAACCCCTGTGAAAAGCGGGGGATTACTATACATATATATATATATATATATATATATACACACACACACTATGTATATATACATTGTGTGTACGTGTGTGTACGTACACACAATATATACACAATTTTTCTGTTTACATTGTATTACATTAACTTTACAAATTCATTTGACAGTAATTTTCCCTCAGGGATTAAGCGTTAGATCTACTTATTTTTGTATTTTTTGTTTGCCTGCTTGTTGGACATGATCATTAGTGCAAACATTTAAAACAAAAAAGAGGCAAAGTTACAATTTTTACAATTTCTACAACAAAATTCCGGAAAATACACATCTAGGCGTGCATTCACACCCGTCTCAGCTTTCTTCTTTTCAAACAAGGCCCATCTGTGGCAGCATCCACCGCATCAGCTACTCCACCATGCTCTCCTCCATCACTGTCATCCTGTTCCTCTTCCATCTGCTTTGGTTTTTGTCTTCTTTTGCGCGACTGTATGGTGTTGTGCACATAATTTTTGACATCCCTCCACGTTCTTGACTTGAGAACATCTGGCTCTGTCTTTATACACTTCAGACACTCTTTCTTGCCCGGGACCTTCATGAGTGATATATATTTTTCCATTTGTCTGCCCACAGCTTCTTGTTCTTCCACACTCCATCTTTTCCGTCTGTCTTTTGGTGCACCAGGACCTAATAAAGACCATTAGAGGCATCATTAATACTTCTACTATTTATGCAGTATTATTTTAAAAAAAAATTACCAGATGTCTATATTAAAACAGTCAAGCATTTACACCATTTAACAAATGCTTTTATCCAAAGTAACTTCCATTCATGACCTACAGGGGGCAGTCTCTCCCTGGAGCAACTTGGGGTTAAGGTTCTTGCTCAGAAACCCAGTGGTGGTGCTGAAGGTAGGATTCGAACCCATGACCTCTTGGTCGAGAGGCAAGTATCCTACCCACTAGGCCGCCGCCACCACCACCCACCCTTTCAGTTAGACTATGACTTTTTGGAGTCATATTATTGTTAAAAAAAAAAAATCAACTGACTACTGATACTTATGTTTAAGTACATAAAAATGCAGAAGAAAATACCTTTGGCAGCTTTAGATATTGCTTTGTCATGGGAATTTTCAGCTCCATGTTCCATTTCGCGCAGCAGGTTGCAGATCTTTGCCAACTTCAACGGATTTTCGTTCAGATTTTGGCAGTTTATGCTCCCGTCATCCACGAGCATAGCCACATCGTGCATTTCCCCCTCATTAAGGTTTAGCATTTGGAATACAGTAGCCACAAACTTGTATGCATAAACTCTTGAAAGAACTTCTGGTGCTTTTGCGCCACAATTATGGACAAAATCTCTCAGACAGTTGGAGGCCCTTTCGTGAGCAGAAGCTTCCATTCGCGCGAACAGGTAAGGATTACCTTCAGCAACACCTGCATGCCCTCGGTATTTGTTAAGAGTGCCCAAGGATGACTCAACTCTTTCAGTAAGAAAAACAGGTACCATACTTCCATCCCTACAAGAGCTTTCAACATAGACCAACTTTCCAGCAAGACTCTGTTCCAGACTTGTTAGGGTCTTGCACTTGTCCTTTAAAGGTTCTTTGGTTCTTTCTCTATAGTTTTCAAGCAGCATTTGATCGGACACAGGTTTCCGACATCTGTTAAACAGACTTACTGTAGCAAGGAGACTACGGCATAATCTCTTCCATGCATCTGGATTAGGGTTCTCAGACAAGTCCTTTTCTGCTTGCTCTTCAGTATGTCTAAGAAAACCCTGGAGTTTGATGAGATCTTCTATAAGAGCCATGTCCTCCTGGTTCTGTTTGACAGAGCTTTGAGAAGCGCAAGAATGTGAGGAGACATACGTAAACCAGTTTGTCTCAAGCAGCTTAATGAACTTTCTGGCTTCAGCTACAGACTTTTCTTCCATATCATTCTCTGCCAAAGCAACTTCAGCAGCCTGTTTCAAGGAATAACCCAGTTTTATTACAGGCAAGGAAGTTTTGAATCTGTCAGACTGCTGATCGAAACAACCGATCTTCTTCGCAGCCTCCAAAGCCAAATTAAACCTAGATTCAGTAAACACCTGATGCAAATACTCAACACTCTGATCCAGCTCCTTTACAACCAACATAAATCGTCCAAGTTCCCGCATCTTCTGTGGTATGTAAGAGTGCTGGGACTTCAGATGGCCACCTTTTTCAAAAAGTCTGTTGCCAAATTTGCAGATCAAGGCATCATTTCTTAAGTGTTTGGAGATGTCATCATCTCTCATGCGGTTTACAGCATTCCGGCAGGCCTCAGAAAGACAGTCGAGCATTGCCTTGGATGAAGTTGACCGAGGTCTTCTCTGGCGAGGAGCATTTTTGTCGTGCTTGTTCATTTTGCACATCTGCTGATGCCTCCATAAGTCACAATTAAGAACAAAACCCAAGCAGCTAGGACAACATTCGTAATCTTTCAGCAAAAAACTTTTTTTTGACCGTTTCAGAGGGACTATTTCCCCGCTTCCATTTTGAAGAACTTTAATGTTATGCTGGTAGTTGCCCTTATTACGAAGTTGCTGAAGTAAGAGATGTCTAGTTTTGGAACCCTTCGGAAAGCTCAGGGCATGGGCCACATCTTTTTCTTTTACATGTCTCTTTGCCAAATGCCTTGCAATTTTGGTGACTGGTCTTTTACAGTAAGCGCAGAACTGCTTTTTGCCAGATATTCGTGGGACAGCATCAGTTTTACGACTTTTTACCACTCTTGATCTTAAAGAAGATACTTTAGACTTTGAAGAGACCTTGGGTTTAACGTTAGCTTTTAGGCAAGAAAATGAGCTGAACTTGGAATTGACTTTAATGTTCTTTTGCAATTTCTGCTGTTTTGCTGGAGGCGATGTAGCAGGGCTGGCAGATGGCTCTTCTCCATTGGGGCTGCATGTAAAATTGTCTATTGGAGCTGGATTTAACAGTGACTTGTTAAATTGACCTGTGCCAAATTCACATTCAGTGTTGTCCAAATGTTCCTGGTTTGAATTAGGACTAAGCAATAACTCTGATGAGAGGGTTTGGTGAGTCAAAGGGCTGGGCTGAAGGCCTAAATCTGGCAACGAACCATCCTTTAGGCAGTGCTGAGAGACGTTCCCTTCTTCAGTGTTAGAAATTGACTCTGTGTTGGCCAGTTCCTGACAGTTAGAGCTTTCTAAGCAACTCTTTAAGCCAGTGCTTTCGGGGCTTTCCATGTCACATTTTTTAACACAGGAAATCCAGTTTGTCTCAATGATATCAATAAATTCTTTTACGTGACCTGCGGTCTCTGTATCATCAGCCATAAGACTCTCCCCAAGAAGAATTTCAGCTGTTTGTCTTATGGAATAGCCTAGTTTTAATACCAGACATGGGGTCTTACAGTTTTTGGAAGACTCATCAAATCCACTGATCATCTTGGCACCCTTTAGGGCCAAATCAAATCTAGAAGGAGTGAGAATCTGCTGCAAATGCTGAACACTTTGGTCCAACTCTTTCACGGCCAGCATAAATCTTCCCAGTTCTCTCAACTTCTGCGATATATATCCCTGATGTTTTTTATCCGGCCCAAGTCTTGCAAAAAGCCTGTCGCCATACTTGCAAATCAAAGAATCATTTTTTATACAGTCCAAGACATCGTCTGTATTCATTCCACTCATAATTTCCACACAAGCTCCAGGAAGATAACCTCGCTCCGGGAGTAGCTTAGATGATGCCTTCTGGATCCTTTTGCGACAACCATTGCCATTTTCATTTTTCATTTTGCAAGACCTTTCGTGTCTCCATAGATCATGACGCATAAAAAAAGAAAGACAATGTTGACATGGCAGGTACTCACTAACAGAATAATCCACGTTTGGTCGTTTGTTAGTAATTATCTCTCCAGTTCCATTCTGAAGAACTTCAATGTTGTGCTGATAATCACCTTTGTTACGAATTTGTCCAAGAAGCAGCTGCCTTTTCTCAGAGCCTTTACGAAAACTTACAGCATGTGCTACTTCTGGTTCATACTTATGTTTTTGCTTCAGATGCCGTGATATTTTGAGATGGGGTTTCTTGCAATAAACACAGAAGTGTTTTTTGTTATATAATCTGCGACCATTGGCCGTTTTCTTGTATATATTCACAGATATTTGTTGGAATGGCATGGAGTTGGAAGAGGTATTACAGGTTATGTTGAGGTTTCGAGTAGAGTCTGGACTTGAGGGTGACTCAGTATTTGTTCTGATCTCTACGGTGGGCTTTATCTCAGACTGGGAACTGGTGTTCAGGTAAGATGATGAGTCCAGTGTTAAAAAGGCATCAACATTCTCAGTTGACTGTCCCATTTCATCACAACCATCATCAGAGTCCATGCTACAAGATGAATGCTCATCACTAACAGGATCATATTCCGTTCCACTTGAGACATCCGAGTCTAGCTCATGTTCACTGTTCGCACTTTTATCAATACATGGGATGATCTTAGGCACTGGTGTTGACTTAGATCTCAGGTTGTAAGTTGAATAGGTGGGTTGGTTATTCCTTTGACTTTGACTGGGTTGGTGGCAAAGTTCAGGATTAGGTTTTGGTTTGGGCCTGGACTTCATATTGCATTTGAGACTAGAGTCAAGAATGGGCTGCGGGTTAGATTCAACACTGGAGTGGTTGCAGGATTCAGGCGTAGGCAAGAGATCTGTTACAGGACTAGTTACCACAGCGACCTGAAGGCATGAATCAAGACTGGGCAGAGAGCTAAGACTTGATTCAGAATAAGGTAGTGGGCTGAGTTCAGGACTAGACCTCACACTGGAAGAAGGACGTAACTGATTATCCTGTATTTTTGGTTCAGGACTGATTCTGGGGCTAGCTTGTCGGGAATGTTCGGTGTATGAATCTGTTTTAAGACTGGACCACATAAACTGAGGGAAGGATTCAAAACTTGATTCAGGGCTAGATTCTGGAGTGGAAAGGAGGCCTGGCTCATTATTATGAGGGCTTAGTTCAGGACTGATCCTTGGGCTAGCTTGCCGGGAATGTTCGGTGTATGAATCTGTTTTAGGATTGCATTCCATAAACTGAGGGCAAGATTCAAAACTAGATTCAGGGCTAGATTCTGGAGTGGAAGGAAGGCATGGCTCATTATTCTGAGGGCTTGTTTCAGGATTGATGCCGAGACTTGTTTGTTGGCAACGTTTGGGGTATGAATCTGTTTTAGGACTGCACATGTCCATTAAACGAGGGCAGGACTCAAAACTTGACCGAGGCCTAGATTTCGGAGAGGAGCAGAAAGTAGGTTCATGACATGATTCAGGAGTAAGCGGTAGCCTCAGATCTGGACCAGATGTCATAGTTGATTCCAACTGTGGTTGTGAGATGTGTTCGGTAATTGTTCCGATGGTAGTTTGGTGGCAAGGTTCAGGACTAGGAAATGTACTTCGAGAACTGGATCTGTCCGTAGGCTGAGAGCAGAAGTTCAGATTAGCATGAATAGTCATTTCAGGACTAGATCGTAAACTAGGTGGATGGCATGACTCAGGACTAAGCGAATGACCAAGATCAGATTTGGATGGACTGAGAGATTTGGCACTAGGGTGTGGACTTGGAAGGTCAGATCTCTGATGTGTCTCATTACAAGACTCAAGATGGGGTGGCTCTAGAAGTTCAGGGTTGGACTGACAACTGGACACAGAGGAGGTTTCAAGACAGTGCTGAGAGATGGAACAAGGAGAGCAACTGAAACTAGGTTTAAGGGCACACTCAAGATTAGGCTGTGGTCTGGGTTCAGGACTGGATCTTGGACTAGGTGAATGAACTGGGCTTAGCATGGCAACGGACTGAGGGGTCAGTTCAGATGTAGTTTGGACACAGGACTCCAGACTGGATTCAGGGTGGCTCCCAGTGTCCTGCTGTTGTGAAGAAATTGAACTTGACTGTACATTTCTCTTCAACTTGCATATTCGCTCATGTCTTAGCAAGGCATGTCGAAGGTAGAAGGCCAGGCAATACTGACAGGGCAAATATTCCATCGCGGATTTGTTCCTCTTTGGTCGTGTCTGAGGAACAATTTCTCCTCTTCCATTTCGAAGGACTTCAATGTTATGCTGATAATTACCTTTCTTGAGAAGCTTTTCGAGTAAGAGATGTCTTTTTTTAGATCCCTTTGGAAAACTGAGAGCATGTGCTACATCTGTTTCTTTTGAATGTTTACATTCCAAATGCCTTGCTAGTTTGGTATTAGGTTGTCGGCAGTAAACACAGAACTGCTGTTTGGTGCACAATTTTTTCAAACAAGGCTTTGAAGATAAACTCGACTTAGCAGATGATCTGAGCCGTGAGTGATTTTTAGAAGTCACTCGTGGTTCCTCCTGCTCGTCACTCAAAATGTTTGTTTCCAGTGTGCTTTCTTCAAGTTCACAAGTTCCCATGTCTGACTGATTCAAATCACTGTCTGACAAAGACTGTGTGCAGTCTGCAGGGTCTGTTTTTCCCTTCGGCTGTTCCACAGTAATTGCCTGGTCAAAAAAGAACAATAATAAGTAATTACTCAGAATAATCTACATAAAATAGCTAAAAACATATCACATTCATATAATTTACCAAACACATGTCCACTAGACTGTAACGGCTTAGAAAAGAACAAAAAAAATCCTAACTAACGTATAATTCTAATGTAAAATACTTGGAACACCTTCCAAATACTCCAGGCATCATGTTTTGGGCATGTATGAAAACAGAGCAGCAGTGTCCAATTAAGAAAGCAATGTCACATACAAAAACATCCCAATATAGAATAGGGACAGTTTATTTTGGTTGTCAAAACATCCTCCGACATGCCTTGCTGAGGAAGCAAATATCAGACCTAATGGTCCATTTGTAATAGTTAGTTATGAAAATAATTTTAGCCCAATATACTCAGTTTTAACACCGCATTGATCCTAATCTCCAGACATAAACTTGAGGACTTTTTTCATACTATGCGATTATTTTAGAGACGTAGCTCAAGTTTCTAAAAAACAGTTGCGAACAAGGGTTGACTGGGGTGAAATTCGGCCCGAAACACTTTCAAGATATTGATACAATGCTGAATCTGTGGTTTTTGATTCATGTCTTCGGGGCCCAATGCCTTGCACATTTTTTGTGGTGGGGAAGGGAAATCGCTCCCCAGGCCTGGGATTGAAAACCACTTTTATATACTATATATATGTATGTATATATATTTCCCAAAACAATGTAAGTTTGAGAGTCGGGACAATGCTGTTCATTAAGACCAGAGAAACTGTCCTGCTGGGGAAAAAATAAAGTAACAAATACAGAAAGAAGCCTCCTGGCTGACCCAAAAGTTTACAGTTGTCTATGAGCATTTGTCTCAGTGAGTCAGAAACCACACAGGCAAGATTTTTGTTATTACTTGACATCTCTGCATGGTTTGAGGCAAGCATATGATGATCTATGCAAACGATTTTCAGAGCGCTAATTGGTTTACATAAGCTTCCATCACTTGTTAATATGGTTGATTGTGAAATCACATGTACATAACACATGACATGACCGTGGACACCAAATATGTATAGTACGGTGTTCTGTCTCTTTGGTTTTGTCCTTTGCCTGAAGGATATTTCTTTAAATAGACATGTCCTGTGAAACAGAACTGAACACCTGGGTAGCCTGGAATCATTACCCTGTGGCACCAGGACCTTTACCATATTTGGTTATAGACTATCCTGATACAGAAGCAGTCCAGCTGATGGAACGGATAACTGGTTTCACGACAATAGGAGCATAAACCCTGGAGTACAACAGCCCTACAGGGTGGTTCCACCGACTAGCTGGGTGTTTTCTGTTTTGCTACCTTCATTTGGCAAAATAAAGAAAACTGCCTACATCGTTTGCTGTTGTATAGTTGTTTTTATTGGAAGCTTTAATCCACAATAGCTAAAGTGTAAACATAAAGAGGCAAATTTGAGACTGACTGGCTGTACACTGATCAGCCACAACATTAAAACCACTAACACTATTTGTGTGGGGTGTGAAGAACAACCCGTCTGGTCCAATCCCACAGAGAAATTGCTGAAGTTCAGAGCTGCTCTGATAAAAGGATCAGAACACAATGCAGCGCTCCCTGCTGTGTATGGGACTGAATAGCTGCAGACTGGTTGTCCCCTGTCCAAGTTCCTACAATGGACAATCTAACTGGACCATGGAGGGACGATGGAAGAAGGTGGGCTGGTCTGATGGATCACCTTTCCTCACTCATCAGGAGGACGTCCGCGAGCGTGTACGTGTCTCTTACCTGCAGAAGAGACGACACCAGGATGCACTATGGGAAGGTGAGGCAGTGGAGGCGGTATGATGCTCTGGGTAATGTTCTACTGGAGAACCTTGGCTGCTGCGTCCACGTTACTTTGGACTCCTACACACTGCAGGACCAAGTTCACCCTTCATGGAGACGTCGTTCCTAATGGCAGTTCCTTCTCCATCCCCACACTGCAGATACTGTTCAGGAACTCTTCGAGAAACATCACAAAAATCTCAAGGTTCCTCCAGATTTCTCAGATCTGATCTCAATCTGATCTGTGGGAAGTGCTGGACAAACTCATTGTCCATGGAGGATCTACCTCAACTTGTAGGACTTAAATGATCTGAAACCACTGCACCTTCAGGGGTCTCAACAGGTCAGAGCTGTTTTTGTGGCACAAGGGAGACCTAAACAATATTAGGAGGTTTTAATGTTCTGGCTGATCAGTGTTCGTTGGGGTGGCGATGGCCTAGTGGGTGGAATCCTCGCCTCTGGACCAAGAAATCATGGGTTCGAATCCTACCTTCAGCACTAGGTTCCTAAGCAGGACCCTAAACCCCAAGTTACTCCAGGGAGAGACTGCCCCCTGTAGTTAGGGAATGGAAGTGGCTTTGAATAAAAATGTCAGCCCAATGCCCCCTTTACGTTTACCTTTAGCATGTTTAAATATTAATAAACAAAAAGACTGTTTATTAGAGTGTGGTTTAATCAGTGCAGACTTTGGTGCACAGCCTGAGCAACTAACAGAAAAAAGCAAGAAATCACACAAAAAAACAGACACTGAGAAAGTGCAGAACACAAATCCATCTTACCTGGAGCTGAGAGTGAATCCTTGCAGGAATGAACTTGTGCAGGATATCGTCCCCGGCATTACAGCGTGAGCGACGCTTTTGGGAGTTCTTATTCGTCTGATATTCGAATTTAATGGATCTTAAATTTAGCACCACAACAAAGGCATATTAAACAAAGCTTGGCTATGTTCACACCATTGTTCGCAACTTCTATTGCTTTAAACTCTCAGCTAAAACAAAGTAAAATGTTTTAGTTTTTTCATGTGCAGTTTAGGCCGGATCTACAGCGGCACAGCGATCAAGAGCAAGACCACATTATAGAATCAGTGGCTGGCATTTAGCTTCCTCCAGCCTTAAAAACAGTTTATGGTTGAAGTTAATGCACAAACAGAAGAGATGTTAAATTACAATACCCATCACTGCTGTTCACACAAAATCTTACATCCCCAGGTTGTGTGTGTTAGGTAGGCCCAAATGTCTGACCTGTAGCATATTTGAGGTTTACATTTTATTTACACACACACACACACACACACACACACACACACACACACACACACACACACACACACACACACACACAC
>JBBJLR010156886.1:0-14794 GCA_037577145.1 Brachypetersius gabonensis
ATCTATCTATATATCTGTCTGTCTGTCTGTTTATCTATCTGTCTATCTATCTGTCTATCTGTCTCCCTATCTATCTATCTATCTATCTGTCTGTCTGTCTGTCTATCTGTCTGTCTATCTGTCTCCCTATCTATCTATCTATCTGTCTATCTATCTGTCTGTCTGTCTGTCTATCTGTCTGTCTATCTGTCTCCCTATCTATCTATCTATCTGTCTGTATATCTGTCTATCTGTCTGTCTGTCTGTCTATATATCTGTCTATCTGTCTGTCTATCTATCTGTCTGTCTGTCTGTCTGTCTGTCTGTCTATCTATCTATATATCTATAGATCTGTCTATCTGTCTGTCTATCTATCTATCTGTCTATCTATCTATCTATCTATCAATCTATCTATATATCTGTCTGTCTGTCTGTTTATCTATCTGTCTATCTATCTGTCTATCTGTCTCCCTATCTATCTATCTATCTATCTGTCTGTCTGTCTGTCTATCTGTCTGTCTATCTGTCTCCCTATCTATCTATCTATCTGTCTATCTATCTGTCTGTCTGTCTGTCTATCTGTCTGTCTATCTGTCTCCCTATCTATCTATCTATCTGTCTGTCTGTCTGTCTGTCTGTATATCTGTCTATCTGTCTGTCTATATATCTGTCTATCTGTCTGTCTATCTATCTGTCTGTCTGTCTGTCTGTCTATCTATCTATATATCTGTCTATCTGTCTGTCTATCTATCTATCTGTCTATCTATCTATCTATCTATCTATCTATCATCTATCTATCTATCTATCTATCTATCTATCTATCTATCTATCTATCTATCTATCTATATATATATATCTGTCTGTCTGTCTGTCTGTTTATCTATCTGTCTATCTGTCTCCCTATCTATCTATCTATCTATCTATCTGTCTGTCTGTCTGTCTATCTATCTATCTGTCTATCTGTCTGTCTGTCTGTCTGTCTGTCTGTCTGTCTGTGTCTGACAAACTATCTATCTGTCTATCTGTCTGTGTCTATCTATCTATCTGTCTATCTATCTATCTATCTATCTATCTATCTATCTCTCTATCTATCTATATATCTGTCTATCTGTCTGTCTATCTATCTGTCTGTCTGTCTGTCTCACTGTCTGTCTGTCTGATAGTGACGGGAATATTTATTGATCGTTTCACAAACATAAAAACACATGAACTAGTCATTTGTCATTCACTCATTCTCTAAACGAAGGTACCAGAAACACAAGGAGACAGAAAAAAGATGTTTTGGAATGAAAGCAGGGTGGAGGAGAAGTTACCTGCGGAGGCACTAGGTTTTGTGGGAGACAGGGAATCATCCTCTGTGAGGTCAAAGGTGAAACGTTAATGGTTAGTCATTCTATTAGTAAAGTGAATAAACCCTAAAATGTTTAGAGACTAATCAAGCTATGAAGGTATCAAGGCTAGCTAAAAGGAAATCCTCACTAGAGAGCACTACAGAGTCCCGGCGGCAGAGAGAGCGGGTTAATCACTGCTCACACATGCAATCTTCATGCCTTCAGTAAGAATTAATGCATTAATAATTTGGCCACCAGTTATCACTTTTATACCATTTTGATATATACCTAGAAGCACACAATGTTTGGTGAACTATTTTAAATACCAGTTTTACAGTGTACGGTATATTGCTCTAAACAAGCACAGCTTTCTCTGGGTTAAGAAGGTGCTGCGTCGGAGAACCGAGGAGTAAACCAGAGTGTTGAGTGTATTTTGTTTATGCTTCTTCTGGTGGCACCCATGTAGAAAGTAGACATATTCGCCACATGCTCTTATTTTATATCACGTCTTTACATGAAGCACAGCTATCTGGTCCAAACACTGAGGGAAGTTTTCATAATCCACAGATATTTAGACCTCTAATGTAACGTGCTTCTTTTCTACAGGCTGTGAAAAACAAGTCCACACTGGCAGGACTCTGGGAAAATGCACCCTCAAAGGTTCAACACAGTATTTCAGGTGAAACTGGGCACCCTGAGTGAGATATAATACATTCACTTCTCCTCCAAGGGTAAGAGGCACATTGGTACTCTGAAGTCCTGAAACCGATGTGTAAAGGTACTAAGAACATATCCTTGATAGCGTTTGTACTCAACAGAACAACAGTAGTGCAGATAAAATGAAATAAAAGAAAAGGATCAAAACTGGATAGAATTTACAGTCTTCTACCATCACCAGCAAGCATTTTTCAGTACAGTTCTCATTTTAAATGGCTGTTGCAGTATAGTATTCATGACTAAACTAAATTTCAGTCTATTTTGATGATCGGTTTTGTCTTGTAGGAGTGTATGCAAGGATTTTAAACAGTTTTATTAGATGCTGAGATAGACTGAGGATTAAATGTAAAAAGTAATGTTTACTGAATTTGGTAAAGAAGAAGCAAAATCTTCCTGGTTTGCCCCAAACAGGGGTAACACTCCTACTGGCATATTATTTCCTCTTTATGTGCAATATTCTCCTCTTTATGAGCAAAACTCACTCAGTCCTGCATAAAACACAGGATTAGGAGAATTTCCAAAACTCACTCAGTCACTCACAGTCACCAGAGCTACTCACTAACCCAGTATCTTTACAGTTTTATGCAGTTAGTCACTCTATTCTGTGTCGTGTAGGATATAAATAAAGAACTTGTTCATTATTTTGTGACATTGAATATCGAATTAAAAAATTCCCAAACTATAATGTGTTTTATTTTTATTGAAAAATAAACAGTAACTGTCAAATTTCATTTAAAAAAATTATTTCCCATAAGAATTGCTTTCCAATAGGTAAAACAAGTAAAACACAATTTTCCAAAAAAAAAAAATAAATTATGCTTTTGGACTGAGTGAGTTTGGAAATGTGCTCTTCATTCTGAAAAAACTGTAACATATCTGATCCACTGCAATGTGCCTTGGATGGATCAGAACAGTCCTTCTCTATGACATGTTAGACATTTCACATCCAGGCAACTATGGGCAAAAACATTCTGAATATTGTTCATGTCGAAGTCATACATGATAATATCCACAATATTATGTGTTCAAGTCTAAGGGATGTGTCAGCATTGTGAGTTAACATTAAAACAACAGATTAAACACAGTAGATGTGAGTTAGTGTGTTCCTGCAGGTGTTTGTGTGAAGGTTTAGGAGTTGTGTGTGTGTGTTTGTGTCTGTGCTCTGTGTTCCTATGAGCTCACAGCCGTGTTTCAGTGTTCATACCTAAAACAGTGAGGCGGGCGGAGGCAGAGTCCTGGTCTAACTGTGTCTCCACTGTGCAAGTGTAGGTCCCCTCATCATCACTGTTGATGTTGGGGATGACGAGCGAGTCCTCGTCCTTCTTATACCTGCTCCTAAACACAGAACACCCCCCCATTAGACCTCAGACATGAACACAACACACACATTATATGTGATGACAGAACCTGAGCTGTGTGATATGCTAGACAGTAATTCCCCAGCTTTTTTGAAGGGATTATGTACCCGCATATAGTGAAAAAAAATCTGTTTTTTATAGTGTAAACCCTACATATGTCCCAAATATGCTCCCAGAACACTTTAATTTCATTTTAAACTCAGTTTAATGCATTACCCTTAAAGAAAAAAGGTAAATAAATGATCAGAATGAGAAAACTTTATCATTAGCATTAGCGATTAGCATTAGCAGCGTGTAGTGAGTGTAAACAAAGACTCGTACACAAAAGAAAGGTTGAAACAACTCTCTCTACCCACATGTTTAGACAGGGCACAGCTTACTAATACTAAATAAAGATAACTTGAAAATGGGGGGGGGGGCGTAAAACACTAAAATACGAGGGCAAGACACGGAGCAGTCATGCTACATGCTGCAGCAGCTTCTTCTTCTTCTTCTTTTTATGGGGGTTGACAACTTTTCAGTGTATTACTGCCACCACTGGACTGGTGGAGGTAATACAGTTCGGTTCTCAGAAAAATCCGTTAATGCTGATCCGCGTAAAACTTAGGGGTTACTGTAGTGCAGAAAGTTTGTTTCCGTACATCCAGCCAAAACTCAGGGCCTTGTCGTCTTTAAACCAGGTGACAGTGATGCTGAGGGAAGGGTCATGCTTGACTCGACATTCGAAACGGGCCGGGCTTCCACGACTGACAGTCTGGTGCTCTGGGATCCGGACTATTCGCGTTTGTTCTGGGAAGAGAAAACAGACAAATGCCGCATAATTTACTTAGGACTTTTATATGGTTTCATGCACAAAAAATGGTCCTGATTTATTGTCACATGACCATTTTATGACCATTTTTACCCCTTAGAACCAAACAGGCTGTTTATGTTACCATACCAGAGAAATATGGAAATGATCTCTGCCGTGATTGGCTGTCCGGTGTGAAGTCCTTTACTATGAATGAACTCGGTTAAATCACTATAGGCAGAATAAATAACTTTAAGTTTAAAAAGGGGTTCACAGAAAGCATTCAGTGATGTAACTATTATTTTTTATCACCAATTCTGATTTAAAAAGAGTAATTCTGGCTAAAAAAAAAATTTATTAGCCAAGTTCAGTCAAATTTGCCTTTTTTTAACACTGTGTGGGTAAAAGGAACCCTCTTGCATGTTATTTTTGATTAGCCAAAGCCAAAATAAAATACCAAACACAGGCATATGCAAAGGTTAGAGGTTCCAGAGAATTTAAGAAAAATAAATGAAAACACAAAATGTGGTTTGTTTTGTTTTTTCTCTCGAACATGTAAAAATGTTTGTTCCATGTCAGGGACGTAACTTATTTTCACTTACAAAATCGACAAAACACAGAACCTGACAGGGAGTGTATATGGTGTATAAATGACTGTATGTGTGTGTATGTGTGTATGAGTGAGTGTGTGTGTGTGTGTGTGTGTGTGTGTGTGTGTGTGTGTGTGTGTGTGTGTGTGTGTATACATGTATAAAGCAGCAAATTTCCTGTGTTCATGTCCTTCATGCCACAGTACGGTAAAGAAAAGAGAGAGTCCTCACCCTTCACTTCTAAGCGGACCTGATCCTCAGCCTTGCCCAGGATATTACTGGCCACGAACGTGTAGGTCCCCTGGTCCTCAGGCCGGGCTCGCTTGATCTCCAGAGTACCGTTCTTATGTAGCTTGTACTTCACACCATCCAGAATGATGCCAAGGCCATTCTTAAACCTGGAGATGAGATACAGGATGGTGTTTTAATGGATAAAGCAACTGAAATGAGGGAGTACTTCCTGTGTACAAATAGCTAAATCTCACAAGTTACATAACTGTACATTTGTCAACACACTATATGTGAACACACTACAGCACACAGTGTGAACAGTATGAAATTCTTCCTCTGCATTAAACCCATTTAACACATTCAACTCATTTGACTCATTTAACCCATTTAACCCATTTAACACATTTAACTCATTCACCAAGTGAAGCGGCAGGCAGCCAGAAACACAGTGCCTAGATGGCAGTGTGTGTGTAAGGGAGCAGTTTGTGTGTGTGTGTGTGTGTGTGTGTGGATGAGATGTTGCTCAAGGGTCCCTCAGTGGTGCCAGTGGCAGTCTTGGGATTCAAATCCACAGCCTTCTGATCAAGGGGCAACTCCCTAACCGCCAGACCTCCAGCGGCCCTAGCAGGACTACAGGGGTGTTTAAGCAATAACTGTGCTGGACTTCCCAGGTCAGCCCTTAAACCCTCACCAGCGCACATCAGGGTACGGCGAGCCAAAGAACGGGCAATCCAGGAATGCCTGCTGGTTCTCGATCACTTTTATCAGCTGGTTCTTGGGGCCCAACAACCGGGGAGGCATGTCTGTAAAATAAATAAATAAATAAATAAACAAATAAATAAAAACTTCCATAAATAAATGAACAGATCTGGCCCGGCCCAGAAACTGTCAGAAGTCTTCACGCTTGCTGTAAAACACTGAAGGTCTCGTTTTAAAAAAGACAAGATTTGCAGTCCAGACTGAAACACTCCTTCTCTCCTCTTAACTTAAAGAACAGCATTAGCATTAGCTACATAACAAACATTAGTGTAAAGTAAAGTGTTCATTTGTCACACGTGAACACACTGCTTGTTAAGATGAAATATATTTGTGAAATCTAATGAATGTGAAAAGTAACTTGAATAACTGTGTTCAGTCAATAGTGGAGCAATTAAGGTCAAATCTGGAAGAAAGGTGCAGTAAACCCCCACCACTCAGGCACATAAAGTGATCCACATAGGCCTGATGATGGCGCTGCAGCAAAGCTTGTGAATTTGTGTCTATAAATTACGAACAGTAAAGATTAGAGAAATATTGTTGTTTTTTTTACCCAAATCCCTCACCATTAGGTCATTCGGGTCACATGTGTACACGTGACCCTCAGTTTAGTTTAGATCACCAGCCTCTTTATCAGATCAAGGGCTGGAACCCTAAACTGAATGGTGCTATGGCTGTACACAAGGGCATTAACTACTACAGATTTTTTCAAGTCGACTAGTCGGTCAGCAAAGTCGAGTCAACGAGTCGTTTGATGACGTCACACACAAAGGAGGAACACAGGCGTCCAACTCTGAGACACTTTTATTAAAGTTCTCTGTACCATTAACAGTCAACACCACAATAAAACTAAACTAAACAAAGACTGATTTTCTGGTAAATTTAAGTGTAGAACTGAGAGTGGAACAGTTTGACTCCCTGCAGTGCTAGCGTTAGCCATGTTAGCTAGCGGAGCCATTTCAGGTGCAGAGCGCCGGTTCTGTTACTGTACTTTAACACCGACTTGCAGGTTCTGCAGCTCTCCGTGCTGTTTGTGGTCTAGAGTGAAGGATCTTCACTGCACTGTCCTCTGCTGCCATTTCTCTCATCTTGTTGTGATCTCATGTTTAGGCGATACCGCCCCTTTTATGAAGGGACTATAATAATTGGTTAAACCAAGGAATGTGTCATCGTCAGCCAATCAGAGGCAGAGATTGCATTGTGTACACAAGCGAGGGAGAGAGAGGAAAAAAACACAAGACTAGTCGTCTTCTCCCAGGGGCGTCGACTCATGCTGCTGACTAGCTGACTAATCGACTTTTGTGTTAATGCCCTAGTATATACCATTAATTTAAACCAGAAGAAAATGAAAGACATTTCTTTGAATTTTTTTAAAAGTATTTACCAAGTATGCTGACGAAAGCGTTGGCCAGCAGGTATCCGTGTTCATTTGACGCGTTGCACTGGTATACAGCGCTGGTGCCGATCTGCACAGAGTTGAAGATGATGGTGTCTCCGGCCACCTCCCGGCTGGGGTTCGGCAGAGAACCTGCCAGTTCAAACACAGAATCGATCGTCACATCACGCCCTAAGCCCGACACCCCACTGTGCTTCGTTCTATGAACTGTAGCGTCCTGCTGTCTCATAAATGGAAGAGTTAGAGGATCAGACTCACTTTCTACAGGTTCGCCATTTACAAGCCACTCAATGCTGGGCTTGGGGTTTCCGCTGACCAGGCACACCAGCTGGCCGTTCTCCCCTGGAGACAGAACCAGGTTGGTTGGCTGTTTGAGCCAGTAGGGGGCCGCTGTGGGAGAAAGAAACAGACAAATAAAAATGTTCTTATTCTAAAGAAATGCAATCAGTTTACTTGATTCAAGCCAAATAACAATACAATATTGTATACAGGATTAAGAAATACATTTGCCTGAGTGTTTTGCGGTTCTGTTGTGTTCAATATTAACTGAAATGCATGCTAGATATCACAAACCAAAAGTGGGTGCATTAGAAACGTCTGCGGGTGTTTTTCGGTAGTTTTTCATTTCGATGGAGTTCATTCCATGAACACTGTACATCCATTCCATTATCTGACATACAGATGCGGGTAAGACTGACTGTACTGAAAATGTACTGAAATTTGGTCCTGAATAACAGAATTGCTCTGCCCTGCGCATCACTGTAATCTGTTTTATTGATGTGAAAATGCTGTACAGTACATCTGTGAAAGGGCCTCCGGCGCAAAAAGCCCAGGAGCCAGAACACCAGAGAAATGTCTGTTTTGGGTCTGACCTTTGACCTGCACAGAGATAGTGTGCCGAATGCTGCCGATCTTATTGATGGCCATGCAGACGTAGTCCCCCGAGTCCTCCTCCGACACAGACATGATACGCAGAGTTTTATTGAAGTTCTCGATCTTCACCTTCTCAGGCAGGTACCCGCCTTTCTTAATCCACTTGACGCCTGGAGTCGGGCTGTGAAGGTCCGAAAAACACCACGTGATCAGTGTGGACAGGTTTTAACAGCGGTGTGGACATTTTATACACAGTCCTGAACTGTAACGCAAGGCCTCAAGCCGCTAATCGCTTACATACGAAGAATTTAAATCATTTAACCCATTTAACTAAGTTAACTTGTTTAACCCATTTAACTCATTAAACCCATTTAACACATTTAACTAATTTAACCTGTTTAACCCATTTAACTCAATAAACCCATTTAACCCATTTAACTAATTATTTAACTCATTAAACCCATTTAACACATTTAACTAATTTAACCTGTTTAACCCATTTAACTCATTAAACCCATTTAACCCATTTAACTAATTATTTAACTCATTAAACCCATTTAACTCATTAAACCCATTTAACTCATGAAAACCATTTAACACATTTAACTAATTTAACCTGTTTAACCCATTTAACTCATTAAACCCATTTAACACACTTTACTAATTATTTAACTTATTTAACCCATTTAACTAAAATCATTTAACCCAATTAACCCAATTAATACATTTAACTCATTTAACGCATTTAACCCAATTAACACATTTAACTCATTTAACACATTTAACCCTATTAACACATTTAACTAATTTAACACATTTAACCCAATTAAGCCATTTACCACATTTGACCAATTTAACACATTAAACCCATTTTACTCAAACATATAAAAGTGCATACACGGTTTGAATGTCCCCCATAAAAATGCAAAAATAAAACATGATCAAATTCACCAATAATAAAGTTATTATTATTAACAGTAATCCCAATAAACAATTCCGCTGCCAAAAAAAGAGTATTTTCTTGTGTCCACACAAACGTGGACTTAATGATAATAAAAAGTGTTCAGGTGACCATCACTGTATATTGCAGTAATTTCATGTAATGGTTTCCAAATCCAAACCAGATGTTTACTGCGGATTACACAGCAAATACTTCCAATTCTATAATAAACTGGTTACATTAGTGGAGCAGACTGTTCCACTAACTGTTCATTTTAATGAAGTTTTAGACGCATTCATACAGAATTTAGGTGGTCATAGCTGTGCATAGTATTTCACAACAGCTTTGATTTTAGGTCAGTCTGATTTTAGGACCAGAGCTCTTCATTTTAGTGCCAAGACAAATCAACAAACCATTTCATCCAGAGCCCTTTAAAAGGCAACAAAAAGCACTGCACAGCTGCTTCAAGTCAAAGAGCTTTTTACTAGCAGTTATACTGAACTCTTTCTGTGTAGTGAGTGTATATCTGCGTAACTCACACTCCTGCAGCGATGCACTCCAGAAGAAGCTGTTCCCCTCGGAGCACCATCTTGGAGCTGTGCAGGCCGGAGGGGGAGAGGAAGCTGGGAGGGGTTTCAGGAATGTTACGCACTGTGGAGAAGAAACACTAGTTTACTGCTAAACACACACAGGTAAACACAAACGAAGAGCAAGTTTCCAAACATCGGAAAATCGTGTTTTACTTGTTCTACCGATTTGAAAACAATTATTTTTAATGTAACTTTTACAGGTACTTGTCAATTTTTCAACGCCTGTTTCTAAAGTACAACTCAAATTTTAGTTTGGGCAAATTTGTTTAAAAAATATAATGCAAAACAATTTTTAAGCAAATCAATATTCAACATCACAAAATGATTGTGAGTAGCTCTGGTGACTGTGAGTGACTGAGTGAGTTTTGGAAATTCTCCTAATCCTGTACATTGTTTTATGCAGGACTGAGTGAGTTTTGGTTGGTTATACTATTGAATATAAAGAGAAAATGTAAAATATGCCAATAGTAGTGTTACCTAAATCACAAAAAAATGAACTGAGTGAGTTTTGGAAATTTGCTCTTTAAATAAAGTCCAAGGAAGACACACAGATTCACACACAGTTAAACACTGAGACAAACAGCAATTAGTCCAAACGGCTACGCAAACATTATACACAACCGCAAAACACAACAGAACGGAAATGACATAAAAACAGTTCTAAAAGCCTCACCTTTTTTTAAAAAAGAAAACCTTGCTAATTAAAGGTCAAATTATTAAATTCTTGCTTTGGTTTCTTAATAGCAGCTCATATCTGGAGGCAATCAGAACTGAACTGTATTACCACCACCGCTGACAAGTTGTCAGCCTCCATAAAAAGAAGACGAAGAAAAAGCTGCTGCAGCATGTAGCATGACTGCTCCGTGCCTTGTCCTCGTATTTTAGTGTTTTAAACTTTTTTCCCCCAATTTTCAACAGTCATCTCAGTTTATTTAGTATTAGTAAGCTGTGCTCTGTCTAAACATGTGGGTACAGAGAGTTATTTCAACCTTTCTGTTGTGGACGAGTCTTTGCTGCATGCTGTTAATGCTAACCGCTAATGCTAATGTTTTTTTAAGCAAAAAAGTTTTCTGATTCTGATTATTTATTTACCTTTACATATTCTTTAAGGGTAATCCATTTAACTGAGTTTAAAATGAAATTAAAGTGTTCTGGGGGCAGATTTAGGGGCAGATTTGGGGTTTACGCTATAAAAATAGGCATTTTTTACCAAAACACAACAATGTGTTTTTTTCAATATAAGCGGGTGCTCTTGGAACATAACATAATGTATATGACTGAACATGACATCATGGCATCAAAACACGATGCAATTCTTGTTAAAATGATCAGATAGTGCTCGTTATCTAATTAACTAGACACAAATAAACACACTTGGGCTTGTTATGGATTATTTTCCCTTCTGTCACGTCAGTAACACTCCAAACGTGGAGACATGTATCACCTACTCTGCTACACACACACACACACACACACACACACACTCACTCACACGCAGACACACACACAGACACACACATATGCAGTGAGGTTAGTACTGGCTGGGCTCATTAGAAAAGCCTGTGTGCAGAAGACCGAGGCCTTTTGTTAGTGACACGGCGCCTGAAGGCCTGGTTTAGTCCATGGAAGAGCCACACATGTTCCACCACATCCAGACCGGTCTCTGCCAGCACAACGGCACCACCACTAGGTGAGTGGTGGGTCTGTAGGGTTCTCCTTGTGAGTTTGAGATGAAGGCAATGGACCAGATTCCCCGGAGACTCCCAAGGCCTGGATCTGTCCATCTCTGAATCCACACATTCGGTTCTAATGTCTAGAAATGGCTTGATTTCTTCAAAAATTCCAATTTCATATAAAAATTCACTCAAGTCAAAAAAGCCTGAGGTATGTTTAGGGTTCCTTGGGTAAGTGGTTAGAAGCACAAGCACTAGTCCTGTTAGAATCTGCTACTAGCGCTGGTTGAGGGACTCACCACTATACAGCTCAGTGTCGTTCAGAGAGGAGTGCGTGTCATTATAAGGCTCCTCTGTGGACAGAGTTCACATCCAGAGCGGATCGTCAGCATCAGGACATTTCTTACACACATTCAGAGCGACAAGCTGTTCTTTCTAATCAGAGCAACTGACCCCTTTGTTTGGGCCATCAGTGCTAAAACACCACATAAAAGAAATAAATGTAAATGTTTTCTTTTTTTCTGCATGAATTCATCAAACATTTTGATGCGTCTTTACAGATTAAAAACTCAAAATGTTGATTTTTTTTGCTTAATTTGAAAACGTCAGTTCTTTATAATGCGAAAATGACATAAAGAGAACAACAGAATTGGTTCAAAGTTACTTTTAATTTTTTTTTTACCCTAATTCAGACATTCCACCTGACGGCTAGGATTCTCATAGTCACATGACACTACCAATTCTGGGAGGGTGAGGCAAGAAGACTCTCCCTGTGAGAGAACGTTATTAGACTCAACAAGCCTGGAGGAAAACACTAAGTGCCATTTTGGTACATCATTTATATTTACACCATTTAATTAGATGCTTTTATCCAGAGCCACTTCCACTCCCTACCTACAGGGGTCAGTCTCCCTGCAGCAACTCTGGGTTTAAGAGTCTTTCTCAAGGACATAGTGGTGGAAAGTAGTGGTGGTGGTGGGGGTAGGGGGTATAGGGGGGGTTCAAACCTGCAATTTTGTGGCCGTTGGCTTTTACCCACTAGGCCCCTCCCACCTATCACTTCCGTTGCTTATTATACTTATTATAATATTTCTAGATTTGCAATGTGCAGTAATTATAGTATGCTACTAAATAAAACCAGCATTTAAAAATAAATACATTTTAAACAAATACAGAAATATGAACAGTGCTGTAGATCATGATATAACATGAAAAAATAAGGTTTAATAAAAACAGCATCATTTCAGGAGCGGATTTAAAATATCAAGGCAGATTTAAAAAGTGTAAATGCTCCGTATATTATCTTTTTACAATATTTATGTCTAGAATGCATAATGCAGAGATTAATTTGTGTATGTAAATTAACACAAAATGTAAGTATGTGTATGAATTATGTACATGTTTTTCTTCTATGTATCTAAAAAACTGCACACAAAACAAATTCTGTCTAATTCAAAACACATCGTCCCAGAAAGCCAGATAATAAAGGAAAGCTTCACACTGGAGTTCAGTTATCAGGAAGTTCCGCTGTGTGAAATTAAAACATGCCATTACCAGTTAACCGATGAATCACACGAACGTTACTGAAGCTGTGATTAATAACGAAAGAAATGAGTGAAAAAATGAAGTGACTGGACTCCACTACAGCCACCTTTATCTCCTCAGGCCAAAAAGAGATGAGTCTTAATGCCAAAAACCCCTGTGAGGAGAAAACTGGCCTCGTCTACAAAGACTCTGTGAACAAAGCGCTCTGGCAGCTGTCATTAAAAGGGGGGGCGGGGTTGTCCCCTACCGGGGGTATTGTTCAAGCTGAAAGCTGAATGGCTCAAAAGAATAAATCCTGAATTCCTCCCAGTCACTACAGCTCTCACTGGAAAACAACGTGTCGTGTTGGAATACGAGGATGCAGTAAAGTGTCTAATTCTGTACTAGTGTAATCTTAACTTTACCTTCTTGATCTGATACACAGTATCCTTGAACATAGGCAGAAAGAAATCAGATCCTTTCAAAAGAGCCACTCGCCTTAGGATCATTGAACCCAGCAGCTATATGGAGGTAAACCATGAAGAAAACACTGAAGGCGTGTCCAGCACAGAGCCATTAGTTTACAGTACAGTCTGTGCAGGGGTTGACATGCATGGTCCGCAGGTACGCATGTGTGGGCTCAACAGTAAAACGTGCAGCGATTTTCAAAATTCATGGTGCAAAAGCGAACCTAATTTGAGTAACTTCATACTGCATCTTTGATTACCAGCACTCAGGAGAAGGAAAACCTTCAAAAGAAAAATAACAATTACATTTTAAAAGAATTAAAAGTGTGTACAGACTTTTCGAATGATTTTGAAAAGTGCTATAATGCTATAGAAAATAAAATAAAAGTGCTATAATGGGTTCCAGCGATGGAGTGAAAGATTTCTAATTTTGGTACCAATTCATTCATGTAGGTGCTCAGAGTAATAGAGCAAAACAATTATGTCAACCCCTGATATTGTATCCTACTGCAGTGAAGCCAAATCACCACTAGATGGAGACATTCTACCCTGTATTTTTCAGTATTCAGTCTCTGTGGGATAATACACACATGATTTAAGTCCACCTTACTCACTCGTCATGACTTTCAGGGTGAAAGGGTTCTTCTGCTGGATGGTGTGTGTGAAGAGAAAGCGGGCGTTGCAGCTGTAGTCAATGCTGGAGTCCTTAGCCAACACATTGGAGAAGAAGAGGTCTCCATTCAGACCCATGGACACCCGCTCGTCCTGCTGGATGGGCGTCATGGCTGCGAGGAAAGGACAGAGAGCTGCTGTGAGAACCTTTGTTTATCTCGGTTTATCTAAAGGCCTGTGGGTTTCTAAACCTTAAGCTAGTGTGAGCTGCACTTTGTCACTCCTGTCATCTCCCAGCCTGTGAGTCCTCAGGGCCTGGATAGTGATGAATGAGAGTCAGACGAGTGAGCTGGCACTGACTGGCAGTGACACATTAACATGTTGATACTACTGTGTATGATCATAATGAGTCATGCAAGCAATATAATCACAATGTCATAGTTGGTTAATATCCAGCAGTCCCAGTATTAATGGAATACGATGGTTATATCAGCTATAAAATCTCACTACCATGTTTACTGACGCACCAGTGCTCCATCCACAATGTATTCTAACGTGGACTAATGCTTTTATCTTCACATGTTAAATGATACTTTGTCAGACCAATGTTCTGTAGAGCCAAGGTATGAAAGAATGTAGAGCACAGACAGGCGTTAACTGTATCACTTCCGTTACAAAGAACAAAGAACATTTAGGATTTTATGAGTCAGCTTTTGTGTTGTTTTTAAAATAACAACATTTTTATTACGACAAACTATAATATCACAATGTGATCCAGCCCTCGAGTTTCCTGAGAGGAGGAAACTGTGTGTGGTTCCTGAGCTAAAAGACTTCAGAGGTTCTTGGTGCCGTTGTTTGGTTCTGCCCTCTCAGCTCTTTAAAAGGTACTGCAGAGTCACACACACACACACACACACACACACACACACACACACACACACACACACACACACACACACACACACAC
>JBBJLR010156894.1:0-14793 GCA_037577145.1 Brachypetersius gabonensis
GTGCTGAAGGTAGGATTCGAACCCATGACCTCTTGCACCAGAGGCAAGTATCCTACCACTAGGCCACCACCACCCCCAGATAGTTACATGAGCAAAAATGCAAAACAGAGATAAATGGCAATAAATATAATTATGCAAATATAGCAGCAAAAGGACAGACAATGTGCCGTATGATAAACATAGGAGTATTCACAAGAGTGTAAGTTGTTTGTTTATGGCAGAAAAGACCAGTGTGTATATACATTGTATATGTGTTAGGAAGAGGAGAGGGAAGTTCAGGGGAGGGATGTGTTGGCTGTGTGTGTTAATGGGGGTGTAATTTATGTTTCTGTATACCTGGTTAAGGAGTCTGATGATCTGGGGGAAGAAACTATTTCACATTCTGGCAGTGGAGGCACATATGCTATGGAACCATTTGATAGACAGGAGGAGGGAGAAAGGGGTGTGTGAAGGGTGTTTGGTGGGCTTGTGGATGCAGCATGTGATGTAAATGTCTGTGATAGAGGGGAGAGAGGCCCCAACGATTTCCTCAGCTGTCCTCACTATACTCTGTAATTTTTCCAATCCAAAACGGAACAATTCTCATAGCCAACTATGATGCTGCCGCAGAAAATACTCTCTATAGTCCCTCTGAACATGGTGAGGATTGGGGTACACTCTTTTCAGTCTCCACACGAAGTAGAGGTGTTGGGTGTTGGTGTGCCGTTTTAGCAATGGAGCTGGTGCTGAGGGCCTATGTGAGGTTCATGTGAACACCAAGGAACATTCCACGGAGGAGCTGTTGATGTTCAGTGGAGAGTGTTTACGTTGTGTCTTGCTGAAGTCAACAGCCATCTCTTTTGTTTTATACACATTCAAAGGTGTTGATTCTGCACCAGTGCATTATCTGCACCTCCTCTCTACTCTGTCTCATCATTTCCACTGCTAAAACCACAGTAAACCTGCAAACCTGATGATTTGAGCTGTGTATTGCTGCAAAGTTGTAAAAAGCATGGGGCTAAGCACCATCCTCGCTGCCATTTATTTTTGGGTTTCAAACTGTGTATAGAAGTGATTCTGCACATTTGGAAGGGAGGCCTTACTATCGCAGGCAAGTAAAGACGTCCTGCAGTTCCTGTAGTTGACCTGGATGCCCTGCAACATGCTGCATATGTCACCAGTGTCCTAGAAGTGGCTGTGAATTTTCTGGGAATGTGTGCACTTTACTGATTTGGAAAGGTTGTCCCTTGCTGTCTTCAGGGCAGCCTTATCACCTGATCTGAAAACTGTGTCTCAGGTTATCAGCAGTATGCACACCTCTGCAGTCACCCATGGCTTCTTGTTGGGGAATGGTGGTGATGGTCTTGGAGTGACATTATGATGCACTTACTGAAGTAGCCAGTCACCTTTGTCATGTACTCCTTTAGGTAGAACTGCTGGAGCTGCAACCGCCCCAGCCAGAGTGCTCAAAGCAGTCTTCATGAGCAGAGATGGTACCAGGGGGCCAGATCTTCATCTGCTTTCAAAATAAGCTTGACAAAATAGGCTGAGTATATGCTGGGATCAGCATGACCGACACGTGATTGGAGTAGCTGAGGTGGAGACAGGGCATTTTTTTACAGCCTTTAGCAGACACTTTTATCCAAAGGGACTTCCATTCCCTAACTACAGGGGACAGTCTCCCTGGAGCAACTTGGGATTAAGGATCTTGCTTGGAAACCTAGTGGTGCTATACTGAAGGTAGGATTCAAACCCACGACCTCTTGGTCCAGAAGCAAGTATCCTACCCAATAGCAAGTATCCTACACAATAGGCCACAAGTTGTCCCAAATGTATGCGTTGGCCAGGAATCAAACCCAGATCAACTATATTTAAAAAATGAATTGCTCTACCATCTAACCAAAATTCACTCGACAATTTTGCAACATTCCTCTCCAACAGTTAACCTAACATTTAAACCAAGATTGGTTAATATGTCTAAATATGATTGAGCCATGCAACAGTACTTCAGTCTACATTTCAACAATGTCACACCTGAACATGATTTGCTCAGCCTTTTAAACACAGTTTGCTCTACTATCCTATTGTGGTTCAGCAACTCGTTCAACTATGATTCATTGCTTTATAATGTTTTATGGAAACTGAGTTCAGTTCAGCTGTGCTAAGTGTCACATGCTGTCTTCTTGCATGGTATTCTGGGACAAAGTCAACTGGCTGACTGCCTGCTTGGCATGCTGGAAAAACTGGAGTAGTCCTCTGTGGAGATTTATTCTCATCATACTGCAAAATAAATCCCACTCAATCCTCTCTTACCATGTACAGAATGCACGCACACACACACACACACACACACACACACTACACTTCACAGTGCAATAGTGTGGTCATGCACATGATGTGTTCAGTCATCTTTCATCTGCTAGCTAGAAATAGACATTCAGTTCCATACATTCCATTATACGGCTTATATCATGGATAGCTTTATCGCTTTTTTTAAATTAGACTTTGATGTAATATGTAAGCACTGTTATCCACTCCCCTGCCCATCCCTGGACACTAAGCTGCAAAAACGGCCTGGTTGGAATTAACTGTTTTTGTGATATCACAGAGTCAGCAAGGCATGCAGTTAGCACCATGCTAATTTTTAGGCTCGAATTGTTTGCTATATTAGCCTCATAGCTTCAAAACTACTGAAGCACCCTGCATGTATATGATGACTGACTACATTTGGGGTAAAGCTGTAAAACTGTAAATGTACTTTAAGGCAGAGTACATGTATACTGAAGGAGCAGACAGGCGTGCTCACCTCTTTGAACATGCTAATGAAGCGTGATCCAAAGCGCCAGGGTTTGTGTCTGTGGCACTGCAGTGAGCTGACAGTGATCTGGGATGCCCGCTGGGATGCTGCGGCAACCATGTAAACAGCATCATACATCAGTGCTGCCTCCGTCTGGATAGTGAGGTAGAGAGAACAGGTGTTTGATGCAAACATACATTTACAAGCCCTGTATATCTGGTGCCATTCTAAATAAAGAGACACACAAGCATTTAACAACACAGAAACATTTATCTATCCCTTTAACAGGAAGTCAGCCACAGTGCCGTCAAAGTAACGCTTGTAGTGAGACTGACCGTCATCGTGCCCTCGCTCAGGCCACTTTCTGGTTTGTATGGTGCTTGCATTCTCTCCGTGGACCACTTCTCCAATACAGACGCCACCTCAGGGTTATCTATGTTGAGCAGACGGAAACCTGTCATATTCACCCCACTGTACCGGTAGGGCTCTAAGTCCAGAGCGTAGAGGTCCTGCAAAAAATACACATATGGCACAGTCAAACAGTAGATTTCTCTCTCTCTCATCTACATGACCAGCCCCAGCATTAAAGACACTGACAGGTGAAGTAACACTGATGATCCCGCAACAGTGGCGCCTGCCATGTAGTCAGGAGTGTGTGACTCACCAGTGTAGTGAAGAAGAAATGGTAATATTCGGTCATCATGCCCATAGATAGCAACTGTGGAAAGAGAAAGCATGTCTTACTTATGGGGACTACAGTCCATTGTCATGCTTTTTGGTACATTCTTTAGTTTGTGGTTATTGTTGACTAAATTCTGAGCAGTCAGAATATTGATCTTAAATTCCTGCAATATTTTGAGCCGCTGGGGTTAGTGTAACTAGTAGAAACTACAGTTAATGAACTGCGCACTTTAAGCTGGTGAAAATGACTAGATAAACACTATGATTTGGTGTGTGCCAGCTACCTAAATGGCTGGCAGAATGACTAGATAAATACTTTGAATTGCTGTGTGTTAGTAAGGAAGGCAAAAATGCTAGTTAACTGCATTTAGGGCATTAAATGTAGCTGCTGTTTTAGTCACTAAATATAAAGCTAGCCAGGAGATACACACTCTGATCTGTTGTGTGTTTGTGTGAAAGTCAAAGACCCAGGGTGGAAAACATGTACTTTTAAAAAAGCGCAACAAGAAGTATAGCTAGTTGAGAAAGGACAGCCAGACTTTGAGCTGCCGTGTGTTAGCGAAAAGCAGGGTGGGATGATCCCTGGACTGCTACAAGAACACAAATGGTATTATCTGGCATGGAGGGGATAAACATGGCCCAGAATGAAAAATAAAGTATGGGAAGGCATTCTGGTTAGGTGCTCTCATGCAACATGCAGAAACAACACGGGAAAACAAATATTTTGCTAATTGAAATAAAATGTGATTTGGATGAAATTCACTGCGGAATCCAAATCTGCAATCAGAATTGTCCTAGCACCTCCAGGTTTTAAATTATAGGCATTATGCTGTTTTGAAGTAATTTGGTATTTTGATATACAAATTGTTGCATGTCAACATAACAGCTGTTTCTGTCACATTTACATTTGCTACTGCCTCGTTTGAAATACGTTTCCTGGTTGAATTCAGTGCTATGAGTTTAGGCTTGTCGTTTAAGACGAGACGGATCGCATGCTCTATCTATTTCTTGAATATAGGGTAAATGTTTAGGGAAGAAAATAAGAGGTGCAGCTGTATCAACCATCCTGAGAATTTTTGTCGCATTTGTGGTAAATATACAGCATGTGATCATGACCAAGAAGGTGATGATTGCTTGCAAGTGCCGTTCTGGATGTAAAATCAGAGAGCAGGATAAAAGCTGGACGCCTCATATCTGCTGTAACTCTTTATTACTCTGATTTCAATCAGTTCAGTGGCAAAAGGAAAGCCGTGCCCTTTACTGTGCCAAAAGATCATTACTCAGACAGCTATTTCTGGATTTCCGAAGAAGAATAAGTCAAAACTAGCCTGACTGTGAGTCTGCTCGTAAACAAGTACCGCATGACGCAGAGAATCCAGGGCTAATTCCACCTGTATTTTGATCTGCTGGAAGTGAAAATTCTGGTGGGGATATGATACATACATAACTTAAGAGTCTGACATGATAGACAAAATGTGCCTTCAGGTTTGAATCCAGCAAACCATTGTAATCAAATTCAGACTATTACACAGCATTAGTTGGGCCACTGTATAATTCTAATTTCTAATTCTAATGAAAAAAACCTGAATTTCATGAACTGGATGAATAATCACAGGTATGCATTGTCTTTATGCATACCGCATGTTATTTTTCACATATATTTGTTATTGCATGCATGCCATGCCATGCTTCAGGACATGACATGCCATGTTTCCTTGTGAACATGTGGTTTTCAGACACTTGTTATGTGAAGGAAAGATCGCTGTAACTTCTCAGCGTTGAGCTCTTACCTATGGGGGTGTGTGCGAGTCTACAGGTCTGTGTGTTACCTGTTTCAGAACATTGGCTGATGTCTGGTAGGAGCAGTCGAAGATAATGCAGAACTCTTTGCCTTTCTTCATTTCTTTGAGAAGCGGGCGGGCATCTTTTTCCCCCAGAGGCAGCTGACGGATCTTTATTTTAATGCTGTATCGAGAAGGAGCTTTAATCAGCTCCTGAAGACGAATTAGGCCTTCAGAACAAACAAACAACACAAAATTTAACCTACCTTTATAATATTAACTCTCAGACTAAATAATAGACACTGGGTATTCATAGTAGATACTGAATAATTCATAGTGGGATCTGAATAATGTGTAGTCCATACTGAATAGTTTGTATTAGTAACTGAATATGTCATAGTGGATACTGAATAATTAATAGCAGATGCAGTATAAGTCCTAGTAATTATTGAATATTCATAGTAGATATTGAATAATGTATAGTAGATGCAGAGATATTCCTGTAAATTACTTAATAATTTATAGTGGACACCGAATAATTCATTGGAGATACTGAATGAGAAATAGTTCCAATAAACACACAACTTTAAAGAGATTTTTTGCAACTGTAAAAATATTCTCCATTTCCGATGGAGCCCACCTACCTGTGGCATCCTCATAGACCACTGTGACGGTCTTCCACTTGTAGAACTGCACAATATCCAGCACAGCCCGGCTAATGGGGGCATATTCTGGGTGCAGGTTAATGTAGAAGCTGTCCTTGTTGTCCACAGATGGGTGTTTCCACCGGGTCTGTATATGCGGTACCTCCAGGGCGTTACAGATGGACTGCACAGCACTGACCGAGGAGCTGTGGGAGGGGCCAAAGACTGCAGCCACGCCCAATCCCAGCTGATCACATGCTGAGGTCAGAACAGAAACATGTCAGCGCATGCAGAAGCAGTCACAGTAGATATGAGGGTGGAGTTACGGCACTGAGGGATATGAGGGCAGAGTTGCGGCACTGAGGGATATGAGGGTGGAGTTACAGCACTAAAAGATATGAGGGTGGAGTTACAGCACTGAGCGATTTGAGGGTGGAGATACAGTTCTGAGAGATATGAGGGTGGAGTTACAGCACTGAGAGATATGAGGGTGGAGTTACAGCACTGAGAGATATGAGGGTGGAGTTACAGCACTGAGCGATATGAGGGTGGAGTTACAGCACTAAGTGATATTAGGGTGGAGTTACAGCACTGAGCGATGTGAAGGTGGAGTTACAGCACTGAGCGATTTGAGGGTGGAGATACAGCACTGAGAGATATGAGGGTGGAGTTACAGCACTGAGAGATATGAGGGTGGAGTTACAGCACTGAGCGATATGAAGGTGGAGTTTGATACTGAGCGATATGAGTGTGGAGTTACAGCACTGAGCGATATGGAGAGGAGTTACAGCACTGAGAAATGAGGGCGCATTTATAGCACGAAAAGGTCATTTTTAGTACAGGGCACAATTATAGTACAGAGCAAGAAACTTTGGGCCACACCCCTGAAAATATAGGAGCCAAGTGTTTTGTGAAATGAACCTCTTTTGGTTCCCTAAAGCTCCTTGCACTGGATGGTTCTATTGCAGATATTTTTGTAAATAAGCTAAGCATGAAGAAGAGTTTACTGATTATCTCCTTTATTTACAATAGAATTGATTTTTTCCAGACTGGAGCTGGAATTGTGGGATAAAATGTTATCAACTGAGATCCTGAAATAAGCTGTGAATGATGTAAGTGCTGAATGAAGTGCTGAATGAAGTGCTGAATGAAGTGCTGAATGAAGTGCTAAGGGACCCGAGGCTCACTCACCCCTGCGAGAAGCCTCAAAACTGTCAAACAAGTTGATGCGCTGGATGTCGTAGGTGAGTGTGGTGTTGGGCATTAGTGTCCTGTTTCTGTTAATGTTGGTTACTGCGAATTTAAAGGCCAGCTCTTCCATGCTGACAGGCTCGTTTTCCAACGTCTCAAAAATACCCCCTGAAAAATATAAAGAAAAACAATACTGTAGAAAAAGTGATCTGTCAGAGGTCATATACATAGTAAATCTGTTAGAGCAGGGGTCTTAAACTCCAGTCCTGGAGGGCCGTTATCCAGCAGGTTTTGGTGATTTCCCTGCTCAGAAACACCTGGTAAACCTCACCAGTTAATTGTCAGGTTTAGTGAATGTGTTTGAGGGAAACCAAGTGCTGGACACCGGCCCTCCAGGACCAGAGTTTAAGACCCCTGCTCTAGAGGGAGTTGTGGTCGACTAGCGGAGGTCAGTGTCTGATATACAGCAGCAGAAGGAACAGCAGTGTGCATGCAGAAGGAATGTTCATAAAACAGCTTTTCTGCTGAAAAACAAACCCAAGAACTTATCTGGGGTGGAAATAAAACACAGTTCTACTGCAAATGAAGTAGACTGCACACTAGAGTCTCCTAAAGCAAACCAACCATCCAGAGCCGCCTCGTCCTGTGGCTTGTTCTCCTCATCCCAGACTGTATTTACACCCAACCGTCCTCAGTTGCTCTCAGTGCACTGACACTGTGTTCTTGCTCAGCTGAGTCCATATTTACACCATTATTTACACTTTGATTGCCATTGTCTTGCTTATTTTTGACTTCTACTTAGCTACAGTTTTAGCTTGTCTTTGCTTTTACTAGCCCTAGCTGTTAACTACTGCTGCTAGTCCACTACCTCCTACCTGAGACCTAGTTTGTTTTTATCATTAACTATTAGCTACTTGTCAAAAAGCAAAGATTTAAAATTCTGTGATTTTAGCGTGTTTGTTTGAGATATTGAATTACAGAGGTAAAGTTATGTTCAAGGGGGACGCAAGTAGGGTGTATGGCCTTCATGCAATATGCAAATACATCATTATGCAAATTGGATTAAATCTACATAGGGTCCTGGGATCATTCCCTGATTTGCAGGTGCTACTCTGCGATTTTATTTCTGAATCGGTTGGGGATCCCCGCAGCTTAAAATGAATAGGTGAACTGAATAAATGCCTTTTCTCTTATTTATTATATTATTTATTATTATTTATTAAATTTATTTTGAATTTTACAAGTTGGAGTACTTAGTTTTATACCACATTCAACAGTGGTCCTGCCTGAGTCACATCGACAACGTTTTCAAGATGCTTGGTAAAAAAAAAAAATTACATACAAGAAACTGGAGAAACGGTCCATAAATGTACCGCAGAGCAGACAGGGCCACTCAGGCGTTGGATTATATCAGGGGTTCAGCTGTCCCTCCAGATACCACGGCACACTGATTGTTTTTAAAGTATGCCAGGACATGACCGATCACATCACAGATTTTCTGTGACAATCATGATCTCATTTGTCTCCTGTCTCCCAGTAATCCACTTTACAATGACCGCACATGATAATCAGCCTACAAAAACTGCACACACTCTGTAATAATAGAACACGAAAATACAGACCTCAAACCAAAGAGCTCTCTATGACAAGAAGATCACGGTGGCAATTTCTTCAGCTAACATAACCAATATTTTAAGACCTGCAAGACAGCCATGACTTCATTTTCTCCTAATTACATCATCCCCATATACAATTCACCAATCTCCAGATTACTCAGCAAAGGCACCTTCTTTTTTCCACAGAAAATCACCGATCAATAAAACAGGCTTTGGATCGCCTGCACTTGAACTTACGGTCACCGTGCCTGTGGCTTAGAGGGGTATAAAGACCCCCAGCATTGAGCTGTGGAGTTCTTTAGAGTGATGTGATCCAGAGCTAGTTCTCCAGCATCAGTACCTGACCTCACCAAGGTTTTTGGGGCTAAATGCAATCAAATCCTAAGAGTAAAGTTCCAACATCAGTACCAGTGCTCTTAGGCTGCAAGCAAATCCCCACAGCAATGTACTGACACCTAGCCTTCTCAGAAGAGTAGAGGCTGCAGCAAAGAAGGAACAAACTTTCCCTATTTATACCAGAAGAAACACGGGAGGATAAGGTCAACAAAGTCTACAAACCTTTGGACATTCAAAACAAGATTTACAGTCTTGATTCCCATGCTTCAGTCTGCGTCTGACTGTTTATTACATTATTTTATTTTTCAGCAAATCAGCCACTGTGTTTCTCTACACCACCCACTGATTTACCACCTGTTCCTGAATCAATCATCCCTGAAGCAGCAGCAGCTCATCCAGCATTCTGTGAAGGCGCCGATTTGTGGAACACTTTGAGGGGTGTGTGAGTGATTTAAAAGGAGAGGGGTGTAAGGGGGAGAAAGGAGGTCTCGTCAGGATGCTGATTGTCAACAGCCCTTTCCTTCAGCCCCCACTGACCAGCACAGTTAGAGTGAGGAGACGTTGTGATGTCTGCAAGGTCTCTCAGTGGGCTGTTTCAAAAAGATGCTCCCGGCTAGTAAACACTGCTGATGAGGCCTTCACCACCCAGTGGAACCTTCACAGAAACAATCACAACTCTCTGTGGGAATAATCCAGGGGGGGTAAATCTGACCAATCAAAACTAAGGGTCCACAATATAATGGCAGCATATATTATTGGTATTTATACTTCTTTTGATATTTTATTTATTTTTTTATTAGCCCCAACAGGATGTTAACTATGTTGTCATAAACCAGTCAGAGATTTTATATTGGTGTATCCCCAACCCTTAAAATACTTCATAGTAGTACTCATCTAATAAGGGATTGATCAAACCCCCTTTTTATGGATATCTTTACAAGAAGCCATCTATTTCCTCCATCTAGGACCAACTATAACACTCCATGTTGGTATTCACCCCATCTAGGACCAATCTGAACCATTCTTGGTGGTTTTTACCTCCATCTGTAATCCATCTAATCACACAAATAAACAGACGTCCCATTCTCTGCAGATTTGTTAGTAGTTCTGCAGTGTTTTTTTTCTGATGGTGAGGCATCAGAAGCCCCAGTGTCTCAGTAAGAAGCTGATCAATTTAGGAAAGGAAGACATCTAAGATATGGGTGAGTACATTCCACACACATACAGAGTATGTGCACATGCACATACCTGAACTACTTTCATTTTGAGGTCTGTGAGGAAATATTTATAAAGTGCAGTCAGATGTGTGATTATAATTATTTTTTGCTATTTCCAGTTCCAGAAAGTTAATTTTTTATGCAGCTGAGAAGCAAAGCCAGCCCTGGGCCTTCTGTGCGATGGGAGGCATGTAGCATGCTAGCCAGAACCCATTTATGTGGTTAGACAAAAGCCACAGGGAGGGTTTTTCACTTAAAAATATCTGACATATATTTGTGTTTAATTTCACTAAGTTAGGTTTAAATAAAGCATTTAAGTCTTTTACCATGTTCGATTATTGCTTCACCTGTACACTGTAAGGTGAGACTCATGTATCTGCTGTACGGTCCACAGACCCACCCACACGAAGCCCACAGTACGTCACACCATTTTTATTTTATTTATTAACCTTTTTTTAACCAGGTTTGTCACATTGAGATCAAAGATCTCTTTTGCAAGGTAGACCTGGCCAAGAGGTCATAATAAATGGCCCCAATTCACAGCGGAGGAAAGATAGCGCAAGGTTTTATTAGTGTGAAAATGATTTATTTCCTTTAAATGTTGTCCTGTGAATATTTCAAACGGACTAATTTGGTCTCAGCAAGTGTGTTAATGAGGTTAGCATGCTCTAAATTTGTGACACGGTTCCAGCCAGTGGACCTGGAAGAAGATCTGAGGAACATCTGAGGCTCTGTATGTAACTTTGTCCCCTTTCTGTTGTCATAAATGCATGTAACTAGTTGTGTTTGGATTTGTGACCATTCTAGTGATGTCATAGAATTGTCATAGAATTATAGTGATGTCATAATTCATTACAGGTTTAACATCATTTAACATCTTTGTGATGTTCCATTATAAGAAGCTCCTTACTTTCCAGTGCATCGGGGGGGGGGGGGGCAGATTCTATATGACTTAATATTTTAATTGATTTTTGACTTTTTCTTTAAATATATGCACAAATAGTTTTATTTATTTTAAAACATAACAAAAAGCAGCTTTGTGAACTCCACCTGAAGTTGTGTTGTGAGTAAGTTTGGCTGATATGGGTTATTTGGTTTGAAAGACAGAAGAGCCTGAGGGAAAACTGCCACAACCAACCCTGTGTTCATACAGCCCCATTACTAACACTTGGTGCCTGGACAGACGTTGCCTTAATGATATTAAATTGTAGTCCTAAACGTGACCCATAACGCTATAAATGTCATTCATCCACTGATTTATCCACCTCATATCTCTGATTCTTCACACTAGCAAGAATGAAAAACTCCCCTCAAGCCTGACATTGGAGTAAACCATTCTGGAGCTGAACTCACCACATCCATTGGGTGCTAATATAAACAAATGCCTCAAATATTACTTCTGGAGGCTCAAAAGGCACCATCAGCCTCTCTGCATTTTGAGAAAATAAACTGGATGAACTCAACAGGACCTATAAGCAACTGGACATGAAGACCACACAAACATCACATCAAAAGCCTGTTATCCTGAATTATGCCCATATTGCTTAACTTGTTCTTTTCAAGGGGGTCACTGGGCATTTATTGCAGCAGGGTAGATAGGACGGGACCTGGGGGCGCTGGGGGTTAATTTATGAATATATTGCAAATATACTTCATGTTAAAAAAACAGTTAAATGTCTATCAGGATTTTTAGAGCAGAAGTGGGTAGTGGAGTTTGACTTTTGGAGGGGTTAAAACCCCCCTGCTGCTGGTCTGGTGATACCCCTGAGAGAGAAAGAGAGGGAGAGGCAGTTCTGTGGAAGTGTATTCACTGCCATGCGAGGGTGCATGTAAAGGACTAGTGGACAATGATGTCACTGTTCAGCAAGTCCATTCACACACTACTCTAAAAACCTGCCAGGACATACACACACACCCACACAAACACTCACACACAGTTCTGTCACAGGATCCAGGTCTATATTTGAGTATGTATAACAAGCACAATACCACAAACACACGTAGCTCCGCCCATTTTGCCTCCCGCCAGACTCTGCTGACCCCATGCTCTCCCTTTCTCTCTCTCTGTCTGTCTTTAAGACTTTATTACTTGTTAGTAGGGATGCACCGATTTTTTTTTGGCCGAAACCGAAAAGCGAGAATGAGGAAACACTTGGCCGAAAACCAAAGACAAAACACTGAAAAAAGTTATTCTTATTAAATTATTAAAATAATAAATCTGTTACAAACTATGACAGTATTTACATAGCATTAAACAAAGCACAATATTAAAAAAATTGAAATAAAATATATTACTTGGAATAATATATTCCAACTCAGGAATAGCCTAAAAGCAAGATAGCTAAAATATTATTCCATTAAATCTCTTCTCTCGTTGAACATTTTTTCCATAAGTGCATTATAATATTCTGAACGAAGCGCATGAACAAAGTGCATGCAATACAGGTGCTTTAAAAACTGTTAAAAGATATAACAACATTCTCTGTAGGCATATAATAAAATAGTGTATTAAAACAAAGACTAGCACAGCCCATATGTTAACTGTAACTACTGGAAAACTTTCTTGACTTTTTCAAAAACACAGATGGAGTGGGTGTGCTCGAAGGGTCTTGCCTCTTCTGTGCTTCATACTCTGCACGGCGATCGGGATGTTTTGATTTTATATGATAAATGAATCCTGACATTGAGAAAGTCTTTGTGGATGCACACCGGTTACAAATGTCTTTCTTAGATATATCGAAATGCACTCACACGGCAGACATGTTTACTCTAATCCAATCTGGCGTGTACAGGTTGCGGTTGTTGATTGCGTCATCACTGTTTTGGTTGGGTTAAAAAAATTCTGGTGGTCGAATATTCATGCATCCCTATTTGTTAGCCAATTTTAGCCCCAGTGCTAAAATGACAGAAACATTTCAAACGACTAAACGGACTAAATTGGGGGTCTATTGAGGAAGGAATTTGAATCTTTTGCTCAACTTTCACTTTAAAGTGAAGACTGAGAGAGAGGTGTAAAAAGAAACAGAGATAGCAGATGAGAAAGAGACACACAGATAAAAGAGTGTAAGAATGAGAGACAAAGACAAAGAAAGAAAAAAGAAAGGGGGAGGGAAAAAAACAAACAAAATTGAAGGAGAAAAGATCAATGAAAGGAGAGAGAGGGAGAGAGAAAGGGAGAAAAGAGAGAAAGAAGAGAAAGAGACACAGAGAGAGACAGAGAGTGGGTCATTATTCCCAGTCGGGGGTCCTGGGGGGTCTATTCTGAAGGGTCAGTAGAGTGAAAGCAGCATATGGAAGAGATTAAATCTTCAGCAGGCGTTTCTGAACAAAACCACCCAGATTAGGTGACCTCAGCTGGACAGAGATGATTTGGGAAGATTAACAGTGTGAAGGATAGATTACTGCACGCTTCTTAAGTCTAGCAGCAATGGTCGTCCCTGTTCCACCGTCAATAAGCCATATTCTCCGCCTTTAGATAAGTCCACAGAGTTTGGCCTAGATTAGTGACCAACCCACATTTAAGATTAGATTGTGGAGGTCGGACATTCTGCCCCGAGGACGAGTAGCAAACGAAATGTACAGATTTACAGATATAAAATAAACAGCCTCGCTGCAACTACTGGCACTGTGGAAATGAACACAGGCTTCTGTCTGCATTGACGCACTAAAAACACATTACAGTCGTTCCGCAGTACACAAATACAC
Organism: Brachypetersius gabonensis; assembly: GCA_037577145.1. Classification (NCBI taxonomy): domain Eukaryota; kingdom Metazoa; phylum Chordata; class Actinopteri; order Characiformes; family Alestidae; genus Brachypetersius; species Brachypetersius gabonensis. Next base: position 13,948 of record JBBJLR010156894.1, read on the forward strand.
AATGTTGGTCCAGAGAGAGTTTATCATTAGGACATAAAAACCAAAACTGACCTCCACTAAAATCATGACATCAGGCAATGTTTAAGATCAAACCCACACACTGCTTTAACAAAGTGAACATAAATACTTTTTAAAATACACATTTAAGCATTTCAAACCTTCCAGTACATGACACACGCTGCAGTTAACAGTCAGGTTCTGGATATCATAGGAGAAACACACAAAACAATACAAACTAATCAAATATAAAAAAGTATTTTCCTAAAGCAGCATAACAGAATGTCATCAGCGCATGTCAGTGTCACTGAGGAATAAGGAAAACATCTCCAACTGTGTCAATCAGTCTAACATTTAAAGATTATAGAGTACACTTATTTCTAGTTTCTTTTATATGCTTTTTTATATGCTTTTGTTTAGAGATGTTTTTAGAAAAATGGTCAGTTGTAGACTACTGTTCAATTCAGGCTAGATCTGGACTAAACAAACACTGTTCAGTTCTAGCATGCACTACAACTACTAACACTGGTCAGTTCTAGTCTGTTCTAGACTACACTAAAAATAATACTGGTCACTTCTACACTACAGTTCTAGACAATAAAAAAGCAAATATTTGTCAACTCTAGACTACAACAAAACTAACACCGGTCAGTTCTGTACTATACAAAACTAACCCTAGTCACTTCCAGACTACACTTAAATGACACTTCTCAGCTCCAGACTACACTAAAATGACACTGGCCAGTTCCAGACTACACTAAAATGACTGCCTGTTCTAGACTACACTAAAATGACACCGGTCAGTTCTAGACAACACTAAAATGACACTGGTCAGTTCTAGACTACACT
>JBBJLR010156903.1:0-14792 GCA_037577145.1 Brachypetersius gabonensis
ACAGTCTGAGTAGTACTTAATCGGTTGTCTACAAGTCTTGCAGCTGGCGTATTGCGTTTTCACGCCATCATTCTCAAAGTGTAAAAATGTTATTTAAGACCCGCCAGGAATATCTGTGGGCACAAGTGGCGTATTATTTTCAGACAGTAGTCGTTGGAGCGTAGCTTTCACGTCTGTCTCCATTTTGGTTATGATTTTCGTGTCTAAAAGGTGCGTGAAGGAGCCACTTCTTCTCTTACATTATTGGTGTTTGGGACTATCGCCACCTACTGTTAGGGTTGTGGAGCACGTCCATTCACTTAACCGGCTACACACAGCAAACAGGAGGAGAGCATAAAGAGACAGGATAACTAGTATTGAGCTCAAAATTTTATTTATGTAAAAGGTATATTTCTGTGCCAAGTTATCATACTGTTATTACGATTCCCGGTCCCGCTCACTCCCGTGTACATTTTAGTGAAAGTGATTTTGTTTCTGTTCAGTTATAACCAAATATTTGAGTTGATGATTGTAATTTTGTACAGTTGTTGTAATTTGTGTTTTAACAACAGTTTCCTTTACAATATTAAATATTAAAAAATAATCTCTCTTATATTCGGGCTACTCAAGTTTATTTTGGGCTACCAAAAACTGAAATTTTGCAAGCCCTGAACACTGACCGATTTCTTTTACTTTCAAATACATAAACTTTAATATGAAGTTAGTCCAACTTTGCATCTATAACAGCTACCACTGTTAGGCACTGATGTTGGATGAGAAGGCCTGGCTTACGAGCTTTGTTCTCGTTCATACCAAAGGTGTTGGATGGGGTTGAGGGTGGGGCCAGTCAAGTTCTTCCACACCGAACTCCTCCAACCATGTCTTTATGGAGCTTGCTTTGTGAACTGGGGCGCAGTCATGCTGGAACAGAAAAAGGCTTTCCCCAAACAGTGTCCACAAAGTTGGAAGCAAATGTCTTGGTATGCTGAAATGTTAAGATTACCCTTCACTTGAAGTTTGGGGCCACCTGAATTCAGTAATTGAGGTATGTCCCAATACTTTTGTTCATATAATCAACATATGTTTTGAATTAGTTTATATGTATGTGTGTAAATTTATAGTACCTCTAGTGCAGGAGTGCCAAACTCCACTCCTACAGGGCCGTGGTCCAGCACGTTTTGGTGATTTCCCTTCTCAGAAACACGTGGTTCACCTCACCAGTTAATTGTCAGGTTTTGTGAATGTGTTTGAGGAGAAGAACCATAACTGTGCTGGATCCTGGCCTTCCAGGACCGGAGCTTGACAACCCTGCCCTAGGGCATCTTTTGCAGAACAGTTCTGCTCTGTTTATTAAGGTTCTAGTGGAGACTAGGCAGTGTGTTTGCCCTGTTGCTAGGGGAGCATCTAATCTCACAGCACCACACCTGGGGCTGGTGGTCTTCTCTTTTATTGGCACTTGGCAAATAGGTGCATTACTGCCATCATCTGGTGATAATAATGCACTACTTGTGATAGAATTTCTCTTAAAACAAGGAAAAATATATGGATAAAAGTATTGGGACACACCTGTTTTTGGCGTAGACCCCTTACTTTCAGTGAAGGACATTCTTAATGCTTCAGCACACCAGGATACTTTGGACAACACCAGGTTTCCAACTTTGTGGACACAGTCTAGGGAAGAACGCTTTCTATTCCGTCATGACTTTACCCCAGTGCACAAAACAAGCTCCATAAAGGACAGTGTGGGTTGACTTGGATGTGGAAGAACTTGAGTGGCCTGACCTCAACCCCATCCAACAGCTTTGGGATGAACTGGAATGGAGATTGCATCATCAGTGCACCTCGTCCACAATCAGTGTCTGATCCCATCTATGCCTCACAGAGGGAATGCCTCACAAAATTTTGTTGAAAGCCTTCCAAGAAGAGTGGAAGCTGTTATAGCTCCAAAGGGGGATGACGACTCCATATTAAAGTCTATGTATTTCTATGCAGTGAAGTCCCTGTTGGTGTAATGGCCCATATAGTGTATAAACATAATGATAGAAAATCAAATAGTAAAAGTGACTATCGTTTAATCTCTCTCTCTCTTTCACGCTTTCTCTCTAGCACCATGTTCCTGTATGTCGTACCACCATGAAAGCAGGCGGATCTTTATAGGACAGGACAATGGAGCTATTGTGGTAAATGTTGACACAGATACAGCTGTTGGCTCTCTTTTTGTATACAGTCAGAGCTGGACACTAATAAAGCAATACACTTTTAACAACCATGTCATTACCTAGCAATGCTCATAGCTGAAAATTCACATCATACATAGTCCTAATTAGATATCCACCACTACCTTAATGCAAATTCCAGCTTAAACATGGACATTAAAGCAACAACCTTTTACCCTATTTTACAGTGAAGTAAAGATTTAAAATTAATTTAAACCCTTTCTTTAAATGTTCCATGCTATTCAAAACAGCAGCCACAGTACATTGCCATGTGTGTCTCGGAGTGGTTTACAACACTGCACTGAGTGGAATGCAAAACTATATGTGACCCGATCTGCCGTAATGAGTTGTTTTATTTATTGTGATATGGGCTGATTATGTTAAACACATTCCCCATACACAAGAACTGAGATGTATACAGGCTACCGTGGATGACGTGCCCGGTAGTCCTGTGTACTTAGGCAGGATTTCCCTGCATTGCGAGTATCATGAGTTTACTCGCTGTTGTCTAGCTCAGCTTTAATTCTGGTTAGTTTTCAATAAAACTTGGAGACTTCTCTCCATTTGAGCACATTTCTCTTGTCGACTCCATTTTCTACGTTGGCAAAGAGCAAAAATTGTCACATTGGTGTCAGAAGTGGGATATGGAGAACTCTATGCTCGACGAAATCGAAGGGCTCATTTGGCGGCTGGAAGGAGCAATGCCGAAGGAGAAAATCCCACGGAGAGCAGATCTGCCGAGGGCAGCCCAGGGTCCGCCGGCAGGTTCCAGCGGTACTACAGGAGAGTGCGTTCCGGGGGTTGGCGGCCGTAGTCTGCAACGCTCAACTGCGACGAGGAAATGGCGGCAATATGGCCCCCTCTCCGGCGGTGGCAGATGACGTCATCGAGCGGCGACAACTCCTTCTTGACCTAAGTGCGGCTGGTGGCAGCGTTCAACAGCTGGACCTCGGCTGAACAACAGGGCTACTCCGAATTTCTGATGGCTGTCAAAGAGGAACTGACGCTACAGGCTTTTCTGCGCGGGCTGCAGCCGGAGCGGCTACGAGAACATGTACGGCTCGTCGCGCCCAGCACTCTGGAGGAAGCTGTGGATGAGGCTGAGTGAGCTAAGCATATGCTGGTGGGGAAGCGTCACCTGACCACTATGACAGGGCAGGTCCGGAAGGCATCGTACGAGGCGTGCAGGAGGATGAGAGTGTCTGCAGAGCGTTGGTGCTGGCAAAGCGGACGCATCGAGTGGCGCGCCTAGGGCGGAGCGGCGGTGTTTCTGCTGCGGAGAGCTGGGATACATCGCACGCCACCGCCCGCCTCCTACGCCCGTGGAGTCGGGCTGGCGCCTCGGCATCCTTTTCCCTGCCTTGCGCAATAAGTGCGCGCGTGGGACAAAACGGACTATACGTGGACTGTACACTGAACGGCGTGTCGTGCGTTGGTGGATACCGGGTTCACAGTTTCATTGATCCATGCTGGATTACTGCCGGACTCTGAGCATGTTTTGGGCCGAGGGACAATCGGGTGGGGGATTACCACGGTCACAATACAGAGGGTGACCATGCCGGTCAAGAAAACTGTGCGCGTTACCATGGGCCCCCTTACACTCGGGCATCCGTTTTTGCCTAGAGAGATCCAGGACCAATGCATTGTGGGGCTGGACTTGTTACACTCCTTTGGCCCCCCTGCCAGTACGGACTTGTGAGCAGCTTGGGGTTCCACCCGATGGCGCGACCTGTGCGGCCCTGTTGCCAATTCGGCAAGTGGTGAATCAGCTGTTCGAGCGGAGCTGTACTGGGTTGAGCCACGAACAAGGTCTGAAATTGTGGCAGATGTTGGACAGTTTCGTGGACATTTTCGCGGTAGACAAGAGAGACTGTATGTGCACCAATGTGGTTCAGCAGCTCATAGACACTGGGGACGCCCAGCCGGTTCGGCTGCGTCCGCATCGGTTGCCGCTGGCTAAGCGCGGCCCGGCCGAGCAAAAGGTGCAGGAGATGCTGAAGGCGGGGGTGATCGAACCATCCGACAGTCCCTGGTCCGCACCGGTGGTCATGGTCCGGAAGAAGGATGGTTCGTGGCGCTTTTGTGTGGATTACCGCAGATTGAACGCGGTGACGCGAAGACGGCGTTTACTACTGGGCACGGACTAATGCAGTTCAGAGTGATGCCGTTCGGTTTATGTAATGCTCCGGCCACATTTACAGGAAGTGTTTACCACGATATGCCGGGCCAACCTGCGCCTGCACTCACGGAAGTGCCACCTGCTCCGCCGTGAGACCGCGTTCTTGGGGCATGTGATCAGTGCAAAGGGGGTAGCGACAGACCTGGCAAAGGTTACCTCGGCGAAGGACTGGCCCGTTCCGGCTAACATCGGCCAACTCCGGAGCTTTCTGTGGCTAGCGTCCTACTACCGGCGCTTCGTGTGGGACTTTGCCACGATTGCGAGCCCTCTGCACCGGCTCACTTAAAAGGGGCAAGCTTTCGTGTAGGACAGTGACTGTGAGCATGCCTTTGTGTCGCTGGACACTGATGCCAGCGATGTCGGACTGGGGGCCGTGTTGTCCAAGCAGGGGGGGGACATGTGATCGCATGCTTCAGCCGCGCTCTTTCTCGGACAGAACGGAACTATTGTGTCACATGCCGGGAGCTGCTACCGGTGGTGGCAGCGCTCAAGCACATCCGTCCGTACCTGTATGGGCAGAAGTTCCAGCTTTGGACCGATCACGCGTGGCTGTTAAACTTTAAGGAGCCGGAGGTGATAACGAGACGATAAAAAGAAAAGAAATACATCATGTGATATTGTTGACAAATAAGAATGAGAATAAATGTGGTTTACAAAATATAAACTGTGCTAAAAAGTCCCTACATGTTCGTTGACAAACTTTTTTTCAACGTCTCGTCTCCGGGAGCGGAGAATAAATTATGGGGGCGCTCGGCCTTAGAGTTGAACGGCGTTACGTCCCAATATGTGCATTGAGCGGCACTGTGAATAAATATAACTAGCGTGGACAAAAGTATTGGGATGCAGGGCCAATATAGTGCCAGGGAGAGAGAAATGGCACACACACACACAAAGTCTCTCTCTCTCACACACAGCATTTTGATAAGCAGCCTTTCCCTTATCCATGCAATAAAAGCTGATCCTAAATTGTTCTGATTTGGTTGTGTAGAATATATTTGTTCAGGAATTAAAAAATATATTCAGGTCAGCTTACTGAAGGTGAGGACTTTTAGGAGTTTTACAAATGTGGTTTTATGGCAATAGACACACTTTCATTTTATTCGCACTTTTTAGTGATGTGATGTTATTTCATTCATTCATTTATTTATTTATTTATTTATTTAAATGTGTGTGTATGTACTTTTAAGTTCTAACATGGTTGGTTGGCAAAAAGTAAATTCTAATCTTTTAGAGTGTCTTCCGTGTCTGGAATGGATGGGCAGTATTCTTGGCTCTTTAAGGTAACAACAACAATAATAATAATAATAATATAACCTTGTTTTAATTATGAAATAGGTTTGACTAAAATTTAGATTTGGTCTGTTTTACTTGGTACTTGTACTATATTGACTGGGTTAAATAGAATTGCATCACAAATTTTTTTATTCTGAACCTTATTTTTCATTTTGAACTGAAAGCCTTGTTCACTTAGTTTGTTTAAAATAGAAAGTGACATAAAAATGTGTTTTACCTAAAATAATGAATAATTGTGTTTAATAATCGTGATTTCAATGTTGATCAAAAATAATTGAGATTATCATTTTGGCCGGCACGCGGCACGCCCCGAGGCCTTTGAGGGGGTGAGTGAGCAGCAGCTGAGGACAGAGCAGGGCTGAGACAGCACCTTGTCCCGGATAGTGAAGTGGTTGCGGTCCGAACATCGTCCGTTGTGGTCTGAGGTCTCTGACAGGGACCTGGAACTCAAGGCGCTTGTGTCCCAGTGGGGTAGCCTGGATGTGAGGGACGGCCTGCTTTACTGCTGCTGGACACAGGCGGATGGCGCGAGGGTAACGCTCCAGCTCGTTGTTCCCAGACCCCTGCGGACTGTGGTGCTCGCCCTGGTCCATGGTGCGGTGGGAGCGGGCCACTATGGGACGGCTCTCGGTTTTACTGGCCTGGCTGCCACACGCATGTGGCCCTGTTTGTTCACCGGTGCGACATATGTACAGCGAAAAAGGGGCCATTGCAGCGTTCCTGGGCCTCCCTGCAGGATTATTGGGTGGGGGCTTCTATGGAACGGGTCGTCGTGGACGTGCTGGGCCCGTTTACGGTGACGGAGAGGGGGAACCGCTACATGCTCGTAGCCATGGACTACTTTACTAAGTGGCCCGAGGCATACGCGGTCCCCGACCAGAGTACAGCGACCACAGTGGCCGTTCTCATGTTCTCTCGTTTTGGGGTCCCAGAGGAGCTACACAGCGACCAGGGCCCCAACTTCGAGGCGGAGGTCTTCGGCGAGGTTTGTTCGCGACTGGGGGTGAGGAAGACCCGCACCACACCTCTCCACCCGCAGAGCGACGGTCTGGTTGAACGTTTCAACCGGACCCTGTCCACACAGCTCGCTATACTCACCAGCTGGCACCAGCGGGACTGGGACTGTCATCTGCCGCTGTCAGTCCACCCCCGTGCCGCTGATGTTCACTTAGGACGCCGGTGGACTTGGTGTTCGGCCCGAGCCAGAGCTGCCAGGTAAGCCAGGCCTGGAGTACTTTTACCACCTGCGAGAGAGGCTGCGGGTGGTTCATGGTTTGACCCGGCAGGCACTGTTGAACGCTGATTCCAAGCAACGGTGGGCGTATGATGTGCGCTCCCATGGCCGTGACTTTGGGATTGGGGAAAAGGTTTGGGTGTATGGCCCGGTGAGGAGGAGGGGGCTTTCACCCAAGCTTATGTCCCTCTGGGATGGCCCATGTGTTGTGTTTGAACAGTTGTCCGACGTGAAATATCGGGTGCAGCTGAGAAGGGCGAGGGTGGTTGTCCTCCACCGAGACCGTCTAGCTCCCTACCAGCCTATGGGTGGGTCACGGGGGGGGCAGAGGCCGAGGTTGTGTGATTGCTGTTTGGTATAATGTCATTGTCAAAATAATGTAAAGTAGCTAAAGCTTAAAATTTAGTGGACGTCTCCAATTTGCGCTGTGCTGCTGGCCAGCAAGACTGAATCAAGTTGCTCAATGAGTTATTTGGCTCTAGTGATGTGTCTTTAGTCTGATTTAATGTATTTTTCTAAGTATCTAAATGTCTGTAGTAAAATTTTGCTGTTGAATACTGGATGCATCTCTTTGAATGCTATGGATTGTTAAAGATATCGGCAAAAAACTGACAAAAACTTTTAAATGCGATTTTCTCGGTTTTTCAGTTGGAAAGTGGTGCTGTGCTGCCATAATTGACAACCGTTTAAGATACAGCTTTGACCAAGATACAATTTAAAAGCTTATTTTTGATCCCAAAACCTCAATTTTAAATTTTGGGTCACTGTGACTCATTTTGCCAGATCAGGTCACATATAGTTTGCGAATAATCATTTGGTTTTACTACATGGAGAATAGTAGCGTCGTATGCAATCATTTTGTTTTGGTGAAGACTTACTTGCTCAACTTTAGTAACAGGAATTGTAGTTAGTAAAACTCTTTAGATTTCTCAATAATTTTAACTATTACATTAAGTTCAACAAAAAAGTTACATTTACAGCATTTAGCAGACACTTTTATCCAAAGTGACATCCATTTCCTAACTGCAGCGGTTAGTCTCCCTGGAGCTACTTAGGGTTATCAGAATCAGAGAACAAGGGTCTTGCTCAGGGATCCAGTGGTGGTGCTGAAGGTAGGATTCGAACCTGTGACCTCTTGGTCTAGAGGCAAGTATCCTACCCACTGAGCTACCTCCACAATTATCATGCACTATATACTAGTTAATTGTGAATAATTTTGAATAAATATTTTTAAATCATTGTTTTAACTTAGAAACTGAGCAACGTGTAGCTTTATTTAAATAAATGAATAAATACATGCTATGTTAGTAGGTTGTAATACCAAGCCAGCATTTCAAGGCAGACAGGTCGCTTTTTTTTAAAGTTTATTTTTTATCATGTATAGTAGTTGATGGCTTTTTCGTTTATTTGAAGAGATCCAAATAGCAGGTTTTCAGACAGCAAAGCTGTTTTTTGGATGTTCACATGTGGTAAACCTCAGGAAATACTGCACATATTCAAAGTTCATTATGGGTCTCTTGCGTTTTTTTAATTTATTTTTTTCATTGTTTTGTAGGAAAGAAATTGTACACTTGATTGAGTCTGAGTGGTTTTTTTTTTGGTCTTTTGTTTGGTCTTTTGTTTTCTGAATTGTTGCCATCATATGTTTCACTTGGCTCTTATAAGCTGCAAGAGTAAACATAGCTGGGATTTTTTTTTGCTGTGTCTTCAGTTCAGGCTGCAAAGGGTTGATTCTTTTCTATACCTAATGTAAACAGTCACCCATGCAACTAACACTGTATTCCATTTTTAGATTTTATGTATGTGTATATTTGTATTTCATTCTGTCTGTCACTTTCTGTGCAGGAATTCCTAATTTCTGAAGATTTCAACAAAATGAACCATGTGAAAACCTATCCAGGTAATATGAGAGCAAAATGCTTCATATAAAACATTTCCGTCTAGAATGTGTTTGGGGGGAAAAGTCTTTGCAAGAGTTAGGGATTAGGAATGGTTGGGTCACTTTTTTTCTGGAAAAAGTGTTTTTGACTCTAACCTAAGAGTGTTCCGAAAAATGAGAGCATACAAATAATTTGGATGCAGAATAGTTCTTCATTGGGTTTAGTGTAGATGTTAGATTTCAGTGTTTTTGCTGGTTCAAGAGGTTTGACATGAGGGCATGCAACAGGAGTTTAGTGAGGTTGTTGGTTTATTGACCATTTCAGGCATTTATGTTGGCAGTGGGGGATGATATGTTATATTAGTTATAATTGTTGTCATTATTATTATTATTATTATTATTATTATTATTATTATTATTATTATACAGATTGTTTCTTTTACTTTCGGTCACTCACACACACACACACACATGAACATAAATGTTTTGCTAGGAAGTCTTGAATATTAGCTATTTTAGCTCTGAGTTTTTGTAAATTCTTTTGATGCAGAGTTTGGCATCAACCAGTATTAGAATAAAATCTCGACAACTGAAACCTTTATATACCTCAGTTTCTAAAACACAAATATAGCAGACAACAAATATCAGAATATTAACAGTTTAAGAGAACGCACAACTTTAATTATTTAAGGAAGTTTATGAAGATGGAGAGGGATTCTTCTGCTCTGGTTGTCTTTGGTTGCCAGCAGGGAACCTCAAAAGGGAGGAGTCTGGACTGTGTTTACCTTGTGTGTAGGGATGCCAGAGCCAGATGATGTTCCCTGAAGGAGTGGAAGGAGTGAGTAGGATGGTAAGGTAGCTGGGTGCAGACCTAGATGTCACTCTGTAGGCAAGAGTTAGTGCAGAGGTGTCAAACAAAGTTTGATGGTTCTCCTCTGGAGTTCAATACCCCAGAGTTAGTGACTTGAACATAATTCGGGCACGCATGGGTAGCCAGTGTAGGTCAATCAGCCGTGTGGTGACATGTGACCTTTTGGGTTGGTTGAAGAACAGGTGAGCTGCTGCGTTATGAACCAGCTGTATGAGTCTTATTATGCAAGCTGTCAGACAGTAGGAGGGCATTGTAGAAGTAAAGGTTAAAGAATAGCCATGGCGTGTACCAGAAATTGGGGGACATACTGAATCAGGTATGACCTGATTTTCCTAAAGTCATGACTGAGACGCAGATATGATGTGGTAAGAGGTGGTTAGCTGGTCATCAATCATTACATCCAGGTTGTTCACTACCTTGGATGAGATGAGATGTAAAGATGCTATTTTTATATTGATATTGTGATGGATACGATTTTGGGCTGGGATAACCAGAAGTTCCTTCTTGGCATGGTGGTGATTCTTTTTCCATGTGGATAAGTGTGATAGACTAGCTGAAACGGTTGTGGCTGTCTCGGGGAATGGAGACAGCTTTCTCATCAGCATAGCAGTGATGGAGAACCCATGAGAGCAGATAGTTTGTATAATCATTTATGCCTTGGGGTTTATTGGAATTTATTTATTGATCAGTTGCCTGCTGACCTAGACATCAGGCCGTTTGGTTATGGCTTCCATAAGTACTTTTGTTGCCTCTTCACTACATTAAATTAATGTGACATTGTTCCTGACATGACCTGTCTGTTTTGTCCAGCACTCTTACTAAATGCTGTGTTTGCATGTGTGTTTCAGCTCATCAGGGTCGAGTTTCGGACATGGTGTTTTCTTTGCAGAGTCAGTGGGTGGTGAGTACAGGGCATGACAAGAGTGTATGCTGGATGTGTACCCAGAGCGGCTCCATGTTGGGACGTCACTACTTCAACTCGTGGGCCACCTGTCTGCAGTATCCTTCAGCCACCATAATCAAAAACCAAATTAGTTTTTTCTTTGATGTATTATTTTTCTTTCATGCATTGATATGCAGTACCTAGCAATGTAGCCTTAGTCTGAATAGGCTGATCAGAATTTATTTGCCTTTTTGTTAGTTTAACTCTGTGTTTTTCCATTTTTAACACTTATAGCAATGTCATTCATTGTCGATTTAAATTTAAGGTTAAAAACAAATGTATTTTACTATTGCAGCTATAGAATCTATAATTTATTGCGCTGTGTTTACTCCAATGTGATAGAGGAGTTATAAACAAATATTATCTAAACATAGAGCAGTGGGACAGACTTTCAGAAAGTAATAAAATCTCAAAGCATGTGCAGCGTACAACAGGGTGAATAAAAAATTTGTAATGATTACAGGACCTGTGTTTTCACTTAGCTTCCCTTTATTTAAAAAAAAAAACAACACACATAATGTGAGCACCATTTACATCTATCTGTATTATGCTTCGTTTAAAGAGCAGTCCAGACTGGAACACCTCTGTTAATTTCGGTCTGGGCAGGTGTGGTTAGTTTATTGTATTACTTCATGGTTTCAGAAAGCAGTGAATTTGCTTAGATTCTATATATTGACTGTATAAACTGAGGATTTCACTCTGTTTTGCGCAAAATATTCTTTAAAAGAGGAGAGAAATTGTGGTTTTCCATGTTATGTGCTCTTTCACACGGACAATAAAAATAACGGTGCATTCAAAACCAAGAAAAGGAAGTGGCTACTGTGGCATGTTTGAGAAACATCACATGATGGCCCAAATACTATAAAACAGTTTCACATTCCAATTAAACAGAAGCCACCTGTTCAGTGTGTAAATACTGTACACATGTAAAAATTTGCATGATTTCACCATAGATTTTTCAAGTAATTTGTACCCAGGTATATCCAATCCAGTAACAGATGCGCATACTGTTTACAAGCTGATTTTACTGCAGCATTTCTAACAGTGTAGCATTAACTTGACCTAAATTATGTAGGTCAGACTAAGGCACCAAAAGAGGAGTCAGAACATCCCTAATTAAATTATGAGATGTGTACTAAGGGAGTGTTTTGATTTAGCACCAGAATGGAGGGTAAGTTAGAATTTGACACTGAAGGTGCTTCAGAGTCCATATGGACTCATTAATTCCCTCTTAAAATAAGAAAACTAAAGTCTCTGCGGTGGAAAATAGTTAAGCTTGCTCAAAAAGGCACTAAGTGTTATATCATGTGTTAATTAGCATATTTGTAACGTCATTGCTTGAAGGATTCACGTGCTTATATATGTATGGCATCACAATTTCCTCTTTTTAGTAGTTTCCTTGATTGCATCTTTAGGTATGACAATGATACTCAGCATGCATTTGTGGGTGACCACTCAGGACAGATCACCCTGCTTAAATTAGACGGACAGACGTACTCCACAGTCACTACTCTGAAAGGACATGAAGGTAATGCATGTAACTGGCCACCAAATATAGTGTATGTATAAAAAAGGGATTAGTTGATCTCATGTGTGGTGCTTTGTTTGGTACGTAGTTCATTCCGCTTAAAAGTGCTACAGTCTTATACATTTGCTTTTTGGTCTGTATTTTGTGCTCAGCTTTTGTGCTCTAAACAAATGTGTGTGATGTGAGGGTGGTTGGTTATAGCTGGTTGGTGGGTTCTTAAAAGTATTTTTATAATTTTATAACTGAGTGGTATTTTTTGGAAGCAGAGCAGCTGAAAATGTGTTGTTCGTAGTAAGCTCTATACCAGCTCTATTTTCAGCATAATACAGGGTAAGGTCTTGTTAGTGTGACTGTGATTGTTCTTAAGTTTTATTTTAAAAAATATCAGTGTAATTGCAGAAGTGATCACACTATTCCTCTTAATTTTTATTTGCATTTTTATTAGCATGATTGCTTTATTGTTTTTTTTGTATTTTTCTGTGGCAAAATTAGTTTTACCGGCCAGTATATTTGGGCTAGTATAGTGAAATCAGTTTCACAAAAACCATACCCCAAGGACTAAAGGACTGTTCTCTGTCACTATGTCCGTATTCTCTGTCACTATGCCCAGCTTCCAGTACTTTATTTACTACTTCTTTACATGTGATTCTGTAGTGGAAATGTAGGTCACGCAGTGGTTGTATACATTATAAAGTTTCATATGACATTTCTAAATACTCTGATGCAAAATTGGCTTTTTGATTAGTTGATGTGGTTAATTGCTTAACAGATTCAATCCCTTTCTTGTCCTCTTTAGGTAGTATAGGTGCACTGTGGTGGGATCCTGTACAGAGATGGCTGTTCTCTGGAGCGTCAGACCACAGTGTGATTATGTGGGACATTGGTGGAAGAAAGGGTCGTACACTACTTTTGCAGGGACACCAGTAAGTATGCACACACAGCCCACTGCTCTGTTGTTTAATTAATAAAAAAGTACATTAGTAGTTAACAAACCATGTTCCTAACAACCTACTCTTCAAACTTTACATTTGCTGTGATACGAGTGGGTTGCTAGGTTATCACCACTCTCTCTGAAGGATCTTTGAAGGTTTCACCACATTGTGGACAAAAACCATCCACTTTAACAAAAGGGTTTGAGCGACATGCAAATTATGCAGTCATAGGCGTTTGTTCTGAAGGGTAACAAGTTATTGTGAACTTTGTTTGAATCCAAAAGGCTCCATATTGTCACAACATGCTTGATGAGCAAAACATTTTTAACATGGTTAACATTGAATACTGTTTGCTGGTATAGCAGCCACTTTATTAGCCATTTAACAAAGACTAGGACACCCTGTGCTGTTTGTTTAAAAAACATATACAGTAACTTTTACGTGGATCAGCAGTTGCGGATTTGGTATAATGTGGATTATTTCGGAGAACCCACATAATAATGGTATGCGGAAATCCCCATAATAAAAATGAAGTGCTAAAAAAAAATTGTGCCAATAAATATGCTATTTATATTTAGCATTTTTGTGCTAAATTATCAAGAAAAATTTAATTTACTAATTTTGTAAATATGAATGTAAATTACATTTTCATATAAAATATACCTGTATAAATATAGAAAGTGCATCTTGAAATGGTAAAATACTGCTGTACTTAGATTATTTATTTCTCCTTGCTGCTAATTGGGAGCATCCCTTGCTCGCTGTACTTGGAGGCGGGAGGTTTGAAAGTAGCCAATCCAAGAACGTTATGTAGTGCGCAGGCGCAAGCCTGTTGCAGCATGACTTTTTTTAAGCAATTTCTTCCGGGATCAATAAAGTTTTCTGATTCTGATTGTTTATTTGTCCTTGCTGCTGCTGTTTAAATCATCTGTGGCAGCTGAAGAACTGAATCTCGTTTTTGGTTTTGTCCTTAAAGTCATGTATTTTTATTACTTTAAATTAAAAGAGGCAAATATGGGTTTAACTTTACATTTCCTTTAAGGGTGATGCATTAAAAATAAATCAACGTTTTCTGGGAGCATTTTTAGTTGCATATTTAGGGTTTCCCCGCTTTTCGCATAGGGTTTACGCAAAAAGGCGGGGGGTTACTGCCACAGCATATTGACTTAAAATTTGGATATTTTCTTTATGCATTGAAAAGATTCACTTCAGGTTGATAGAGGAAACTGACTCTTATTAATACTAAATCCTCTAATATCCCTCTCCCCTAAATGAGAGCACTAGTGCTGTAGGTTAACTTTTATAGCTGGTGTTCGCTATAAAATATCTATTGCTGTTAAAAATTTAATAAGTTTTCCAATTAAGAGAAAGACCAAACAAACAGTCTTAGTGTTGGTGCTTTAACTCACCCCTGAATTTTCTTTGAGTTAATGATTTTTAGAAGAAGACGACTTAAACATTAAACAACTTAAGGTATAGTGAACAGTGTTTGTGCATAATGTAAACTGTAGTTAGCGTGAAAAAGGATAAGTTTCAGTTTTTGTTAATTCTTTTACCAGGGTGTCCGCAGGGTTTTAAAAAGTATTAAAAAGTGATAAATCACAGTCGCCAAATTTAAGGCCATTAAAAGTGTTAAATTTGGTTTTAGTGGTATTATTTTTAAAAAAAATAGGTATTTTTTCAGACTATGAAGTTTCCTATTTTGAGTGAAATTCTATCTGCTAATGTTTGCGTTAGT
>JBBJLR010156944.1:0-14789 GCA_037577145.1 Brachypetersius gabonensis
TCTATTTGTAAAGTGCGTATCTGCGCTCAGTGATATCTTGTATGAAATGTTTGGATATATAATTTAAAAATAGAATAGTGACTATATATTTAGGGTGGCTTGGGATCATTTTGGAGGGGGGGTGTGCTTCAGACCCTAGATTAATTCCAAGACTACAGTGAGATTAATCTAGATTAAAAAAATTAATCTCTGCCCACCATTCATTTTTATTCATGTTCCACATATTAGCCTTTAAGAAGTGGAACAGGGCCGTTAATTTGACGTATTCTATAAAAAATCTATATAATGTATAATTGCACATAAAATACTACATTTTGGTCAAAACTAATAATTAGCTTTGCGTTGTATCAAATGCTTTATATTTATGAAAAGAAAGCAGATGCACTGCTTGATACCACACAAAGTAAATGGATTACGATGAATTTTTTCTGAAAGTGTACAGTATATTCAGACTACTTTTGAGGAACTGATTCTAGCAATAAAAAAACGTTGGTGCTGAATGTATAATTAGTGTTATACTGCACAACGTAAACAAAGCACTGTTTGTTTTACAGGATACACATCACACTGGCTCTTATATAAGACACTTTTAAAACGACTCCAGATATTCGGGGAAGGAGACGGAGTTTACACTCCCAGCAGCTTTCAGATCTAGAGCATGTTCAAAAATATTTTAATGATATTAAAATAATCAGCTTTAAAATGACTATCACCGGCAGGTATTGTCCACTTAATAGCAAACAAAAGTAAAGTGGCCCCTTATAGTTCCTGGGTGAACACACCACAGCACACAGTGTGAAATTCCTTCTCTGTGATTAACCCATTCACCGAGTGAAGCAGGGGGCTGCCACCAACGAGGGGTGACAGGAGCAGTGTGTGGAAATGGTATCTTGCTCAAGGGAACCTCAGTGATGATGCCACTGGCAATCCTGGCCATCAAACTCATGACCTTCTGATCTCCGGAGCAACTCCCTAACCACTAGACCACCAGCTGCCCCATGCAATATATGATGCATCATCCAAATCAGCCTCGAAAGAAATAAATCGATCACGCATCTAAAAGGAAAGAAATGGTATTTTCCTGATTTTTCCGACATACTCTGTTCTCCTTTGTTTCATCATTTTTACTCTGGTTACATAACGTGACTCAGACGAGTATGTCTTTCCTTTCTTAATTTGCATAACATTTGCTTGAAATTTACAAGAAGATGTGAGAACCCGTGGCAGCAGCTGGTGACTCATTTGTAATGATGGCGACAGCTCTATTACAAACTCCACTGTACTTTAAACAGACCTACTGCTCACATGGTTCATCTGAAATGACTTTAAAGGGCAGCTTTTTACAATTTTACTACATACAATAGTCTGTTGTTTTCATAAAACAAAATCTTTAAGGCCTGATAAATTAGTAAATATAGATCTCGGGGAAAAAATGAGAGGACTGCAATGTTCAGTTCCTCAGGGTTTATCTTTTATAGGTGCAAGTATTGAACTGAACTGCTTTGCCTTATTTCTCCTCATTTCAAAATAAAAATATTGTTCCTTAAAGCATCATTTTAAAAGGAAATAAACATTAAAATAAGAGACATTATGACGTGTTTACAGAAGCTGAATAACTCAAAGAAAACAAATCTCTTGTTCACTCAAACAAAATGGCAATAATTACCTTTGATGAAAATGGTAAGAGAATTGTGAGAGGAGTGTCAGATAAATATATCTTTATATATATATATATATATACACACAATTTTTTTGAGGCTCTCTTATGACACACGTTTGATTAATTTTTATTTTTTATGATATTTTTACATGACCATTTCCAGACCCTCTATATCTCATACAGGCTGTTTTTGTTGCCTCCTCTTTAAGACTGAGAAATGCTAATGACCTCCTTTCTTTGGTTGCAACATTTCTTATAACTGGGTGTGAATGTGTGGGGCTAAATTGCTGAATAGACATATATGAAACCAATGAACTGTCTGTTTTTCACCTTAATTTCCACATAGGGAGTGTACGGACCTATAATAAAAAATGAACCTATAAAAAATTATTTTAGAATGGGCCGTTTAATATTGTATTTTAGGCCAAAACTAAAGGAAACGTCTCCTGATTCTGGAGTAGCCTCTTTCTGCAGGAGTGGGTAGAAAAATTTCGGCCTTTTTGCAAAATTCAATCACACGGAATTCGGTTGATGTTTAAATGAAGTAGTTCAGAATAGTTTGGTGTGAAACGCTTTATTTAAGAGAAACTTCCAAACTCTGATTTCTACTACAGCGGAGATGACTGGAACCAGAGGTCATGAGGTGAAGTCTAAAATGCAAATATATTTTCCATGCAAACCAAGCAGTGAAGCTCCAAGTGTCTTCTCTGTTTTGATAAGTAGTAAAAACTTTTACAAGTAATGTTGATAAAGTAAAACAGTAGGAAAACAAAACTTCCACTAGTGAATATTTTAACAGATTGCATGTAACTCTCCAGCACAAATGTATTTAAAAATAAATTTAAAGACAAATCCTCCTCAACATTATTATAAAACACCATCTCAGGTTTCAGACATTGTGTTTTTAATAAACCGGATTGACAGTCTTTGTTTATTAGCTTTTCGAGGCACTAAAATCTTCGGACGTCTGGTTCCTATCACCACCACTATGAACAATTCTGATGGAGCATTTCTTATCAATCCAAAATGACTCTAAATGACTCTACTTCATTTTATTAAGCAGAAACATTACAAAATTAGTGGAATTTCTGTTTAACAAAATAGTGGAAAATAAACATGATGTTGAGAAACGGTATAAAAGAACCACTGAATTTTCTCGCTCAGTTTTGGTAATGACTTTAGGCGGCACTTTGGTCACTTTGGTCAGTGCCATGATCATGCCATGTTGTTCTCCCAAAACAGAGAGTAAAAATAAATATAAATTCAGTTTAAACAAAAGGCTACCATATATACACCTGTATTAATCTACACTTTGCATAGTAGTAGTGTTCAAATCTGAATAAGTGTTTAAAATTGTCAAAAAAGAAGAAAAAAAAAGAACACTTTGGTGGCATGGTAAGTCTTATTTAGGACTGCATTACCTTTTATCTCCACAAGCATCCCAACGACTGCCATAGAGAATACAGCCTGCTTGGAAAAGTGCCTTTTACTGATGTTAGAGCGGAGGTGAGTGACGCTGCAGAAGAACTGAAGAACTCCTGTGGTTGACATTGTGACCACAGCTGTAGCTTTGGTTCGCTCTCTGGGGAACGTGGGCTCTGGATGCGCCTCAATGAGAGCTATGTTACACATTACAGTACACACCACCTCTCAGAAATACTGTAGGCCGCCTTGAGCACATACAAGAAGAAAAAATAAGATTCAGTCAGCATTACAAAAACATATTTAAGCTTACTCCTGGTGTGTTCACGGAGGTTGATGACTGGTTCTGATACTTACGATCTTCAGGCAAAAATCAAACTTGCACAATTTTCCTCAAACTGCAAATCAGACAAGGCATGCTGAGGTCCAAAGTGTAAAGCTTTCAATCTCTAGCTGCCAAACTAATGTAACTAACAGGTAATGGAAGGATGAAAGGTTACGCTCCTACATTTTCACACATTTGCCTCAAACTATTTTGAGTATATCAAATATTTTTGCTGAGGGGGTGGAGGTTGGTTCTAACACTGTATGTAAAGCATCCATACATGAACACACTAAGGTACAACACTAAGGTGTGTGAACAGTACAGAACTGTTTCAATCCATTCACCAAGTGAAGCTGTGGGCAGCCAGGAACACAGCACCCGGGGAGCAGTGTGTTGGGATGCTACCTCAGTGGTGCCTCAAGCATTCCTGAGATTTGAACCCACAACCTTCAGGTTGCAGGGGCAACTCCTTAACCACCAGGCCACCAGCTGCCCCCCTACTATCACACTACTATCTATCTAAAATGTACAAATGTAAGTTGCAGATTACATTTCTAATAGAATATCTTACCATACAAGTTTACAAGCCTGTAGTACAAGCTCCCATTACTTGTTAGCTACATTAGTTTTGTGGCACCAGTGAAAATGGAAACTTTAGAAGTCTTAGATAAGCCACTGTATCTGGAGTCAGAGTAAAATTATGCAAACTTTAGATTTTTGATGTTGATGTTAAAATGGCTTATGAACCGATACATAGCACCCATCATTGAGAAAGAGAGCTGCTGATCTTTGGTGTGTGAGTGGGCTTCACAGTGGGATCACACGGGCCACACAGTGGCGATCTATTGCAGTGTGATGTGCAGCCTCATGTGCAGGTCCTGGCCCAGCTCTCCAGAGAGGTAGTCTCTGTCCTTGTCGTCCTCCAGTTCGTGCAGCTCCACACCACTGTACAGTGGAGAGCTGCTGATCTCCAGCTGATACACTCCCGAAGAGGCTTTCTCATTCAGACAGCGCAGGTAGCTGAGGCCCCGGCGCTGCTGGAGACTGAAGACCCCAGCTGCGTTTCCGGCTCTGATGGAGTAGGAGATGTGCTGATTGAGGGATTTTATGGCGGGCACCAGCTCCAGAATGCGCTCTTCAGGACTGCACTGAGATACGCTGAGTTCTAAAGTCAGGGCTTGCTCCATGTCCACACTGGCCAGACTGACTGGAGTCTCCTGCATAGACTAAAAAAAAATAATACAATCAAGATTGTACGACCTAAAAAAAAATTACACAATATTCCTGGGGTCTATCAGCCAAGACATGTTCAGTGTCTAAAGTTTGATTCTTTGTTTATTGATGGAGATTCCAGGCTTAGCTAACAGGTAATAGAAGCTCATACTAAAGAGCATCCTGTAAAATGCATATCTAAAACATCACCCTAATGGACTGGTTAGTTCATTTTTACAGATGATAGTGTGTCATGCCGTTTTAGAAATCAAATAAGCATAATTATTTCATACTATTTAATAATATGTTTTGAGGCATGTATGTGATACAAAGCACATAAAGCAGCCGGTGGCCTAGTGGTTAGGAAGTTGCTTCTGTGGTCAGAAGGTTGTTGAATTCCAGGACTGCTAGTGGCACCACTGAGGTACTCTTGAGCAAGGTACTGTCCCCACACACAGCTTCCCGGGCACCCCCTGTTGGTGGCAGTCCACTGCTTCACTTGGTGAATGGGTTAAATGCAGAGAAAGAATGTCACACCGTGTGCTGTGGTGTGTTCGCATGACTATAAGGGGCCACTTCATTTTATTTAGCGTAATACATTTGCTAGCTACATTGGCCTTGTAGCTCCAGTGAAAAAGGGGAAAGGGAAAATCTGAACACCAAACATACCGTGTCTGACAGACTACATTCATTAGACTTATGTTTATTTATTTATTGCTAAAATGTCACTTCAGCGGAGTATTGTCTCTCACCTCCTCGGGCTCCGTTTGGTTGGTAGATCGTTTCTTCCTGGCTCCCCTCTTGTTGATGCTGCACTCGTAGCAGCCTTCTGGAGAGAGGCTGTTATCCTCAACTGCACCTGCAGATCCCAGCCGGGTCTTCGCAAAGCCAAGGCCAGACACACAGTGGCTGAACACACACAGATAAGCACACACATTCTTAACTACCCAACAAACTGTACTGGTTGGTATAAAAACACAAAATTAGAAAAACAATACAACATAAACAAGAAGATTGGTGGTAGATATTATCAAGCTAGGAGTATATTGTGTGACTGTAAGAAAGAATACAGGACATAAAAAACAGTTTGTTTGTGCAAGCACATTAAGCCAATAAAGCCTGATTATGATCCGTGTGTTGGACTGTTTCCGACGTGTTGAACGCTTACAACACTTAATGTGAGCACATTAGTCATAATCTGGATCGACATATTTTGGAATGTACAGTTGTATGCAAAAGTTTGGGTCAAACTTCTCCATGGAACAAATGTAAATACTTTGTTAATTATTTAAACATGAGGCACGTGTATTATAGATTTAGGGATTTGTCAGTTATTTTTCTAAAATCACAACCAGTTAGTCTTTCTGGGCCGTAAAAAACTAAACTAAATTATAGATTTTCAATACTGAGGTCTGGACACTAAAGGCTTACTTACCATTTTCATGCAGTTTCTGATGTATCTATTTAATCATTGTCTTCTTGTAATATACAGAATAATTTTTATTCCATTTCTTCATAAACTATAGGACATTAGCTTCCAAGATTTCCCAAGGTTTGCTCAAACACATAATTGTTGACAGCAGACAAAGATTTACATTTTTGTTCACCAGACTTTTATATTGAAATCACAGTTAAGATTACCTTCTGAACCCTTCCATGCATATTCTACTGGTGCCACAATACTGCACAGTGGGCCAGTGCATCACTTTCTCATTCCAGCCAACTCCTTCCTCAGTAGTGAACGGTGGTTTAAGTCCTTTAATAACTTCTATTTCTTATGATAATTTCAGAAAGTGAAAATTGTAAACAATAATTTTAGATCGTCTTCTATTTCTTTGGAAGAGTCTTTAGTCTCAGTCCCTCAGTCAGCTGCTTAGATAAGTCCATGTCTGCTGAGTGCAAGCACATGACTCTGACAGGTTTAAAAGGCCACATAGTTTATTAGGTTCCAAAACTGCCTGCACTTGACTTGTGTTAAGACCTAATGAGTCTAATAAGCTCTAAATCATTAAAAAAAAACATCAGTGGATGGACTGAAAAGGCACCCAAACACTTTCAGTTTTATTAATATCTTAAATTCAGCAAATAAATTGTACTTTAAAACTGGTACAAGCATGTTATATTTAAATGTGTTACAAACAGATGTTTAACTTCTTTTGTCTTATAAAATCAAGAAAACGTTATTTGATCAAGCGTGTCCAAACCTTTTTATACACCTATAATTTTTGTCAGCAGTGCATATCCTAACATTCTTATTGGCTCCCAGAGAAGAACCCTCCTCTCCCTTTCTCACCCTTGGCCCACCCTGTAGTATCCAGGTGGGCAGCCGCACAGATACCCTCCCTGCGTGTTGGAGCAGCCGTAGTTGCAGGGGTTCTTGAAGGAGGTGCATTCATCCACGTCCTTGCAGCTGCTGGAGAGCTGCTCGAAGGTGTAGCCTGAGGGACAGGCGCATTTGAAGCTGCCTAGCGTGTTGTAGCACGATGCACTGCCACAGGTTCCAGGAGTGGAGCATTCATTCTCATCTGCACACCAACAGTTAGGATTAACAGAGGAGCAGTGTAATTTAACCTTAACCTTTTTATTTGCATTTTAGTCACATATAATTCCCTACAGGTGTGTTCTATTTGGTATACTTTGGTCAAAAACTGGAGTGAAAGACAGCCATCAGCAGAAAACCACATGCTCAGGTTTAAAAATGATGTTCTAATAAGTGATCATCGTGAATTCTGTTTTATAGCACAATGTTCTATAGAGGGAGCTGTTGTTCTACTGCTCTGGCCTACACACATTTCTAACAGTAAGAAAACAAATGCTTTGTTAGAAAACTCAAAGAGCTTTGCAAACAAACACTGCAGGCCAGATACCCGTATTATATGTAAAAAAAAGATTCATCTGTAAGGGATGCAATGTGAAAACCAGTGGTGAACTCAAATATTTGCAGCTGCCTTCTGCAGTGAAAGAAATGTAAAGTTAACAGTAGCAACTTCATGAAACATATGCACATAAAACAAGAGGCTCTTTAAGGAACACTCACCAGCAAACCTATAACATTACTCCTGGACTGTGCAAAAAATTTTATGCACAGCAGTTGGGTTTCAGTTGTGCATTACAAAATAATTAGTATTCATGCAAAGATTTCTATTTTATTTCCACACACATTCATACATTCATTTATGTATGAATTCCAACTCACCAACACACTGGTTCCACTGGTAGTGCTGGGTGTAGCCCTGCGGACAGCTGCAGCGGAAGCCCCCCAGCATGTTCTCGCAGCCAAACTGACATCTATGGGTACTGCCACACTCATTAATATCTACACAAAGAAACAAAAAGAAAGAGTTAGACGATTTCATCATGCAAGTTTTCAAAATCTACACAGACTGTAGCTGGAAAAATCATAATTGTTTAAAAAGGCCCATTTCCTACATTTTCTTGTACTTTATTCTTCCCTGGGATCTACTTGCAATATTTGTGTTGTTTTAAGAACAAACACAGTCACAGTTCATTTCCACATGACCGTTTTTCTACCTCTCACTATACCACAATTAAAATGATACTGTTCTGAGACTTTTCATTTGTTTGTCATTGGACAAACTTACAAAATTCACAAGGGGTCAAATACTTATTTCCTCCACTGTAAGTAATATCAGTTATTACTTATAACTTCATAGTAAAAGAGACTTTTTAGGTCTTTTTTTGAATAGACAAATCATAAATTCAAAATATGTTTGCTGTTTAATTTGCAAACTTCTGGCAGAAAAGTCACCATGAAAAATTTGATTTCATGGTGCTCTCCAACCACTGCATGAATTTGTTCAGTTCCATCAACATCTGATTTAATGTAATTAAGGTCTGATCAGATAAACTAGGCACTGGATGGTAAATGTATACTAGGGTTTCTCGAGGAGAGATTTGGGTATGGTTAAGCCAATTAACAGACTCCTTGTTATGTTTTTTGTCATTTTTTCCCACAACGTTCTCCTCAGTGTAGCCTTGTTCACTTCTACCCACTAGCTAGGACTCCCCAAATCACACAATACCGGTCACCACATCTTTTCCACTAGTGCTTAAGAGATGATGATGTGTAGATTCTCATTATCCATTTTACGCATTTAGAAACATCCTTAGTCCTTTTGTATTATGGTATAATGTTTAATGAGCCACTCCTGCCTTGTGGAGCCTTTTGTCTAGCCTGTGATGTGGTGGCACTGTTTCCTTCCCCTCTCTCCCAGATGCTCTTGTGGTATCATAACAGCTCTGTATTAACTTAATGAGAACCTAAAAGCGTTCTCTGAGAATTTAAAAGTGCCTTTTACATTCACGTCCTACCAGAAATGCAGCAATTTCCAAGGATAAATGGGCCAGGGCTGTAGCAAACTATTAACGTGAACCTGATTCTTTGGCTCGGGGTGAGTTGGCAGTTTGACAGTACATCAGTTTTCAATATACTTATGGAGAGCGAAAGGCCTCTTGAAGCTAAACAGCTTGTCCCTCTCATAAGTAAATGCGCTAGAGTGGCTGCAGTTGCATGTCAAACCCTATTTCTGTAAAAGACCAGGTATATAATTCAAAATGATGTTATAACACATAACTGTATATTGTTTAGTGCATAAGCATCCGCTATTCACGTCTAAAAGTGATCTGAAACAGAGCCAGTGCAATATCTGGGAGCTGAGCCATGTTGGAGCCAAAGGCAGTAACCACTGCACCACACAGCCTCAGTTCTTGAAACCGCAGTTTAAAAACTCCCCTACTGAACTGAGGTGAGTTGTTTAGTGTTAGTAGCCACGAGCAGATTGTTTGGAGAGTGCCAGCAGAAGCAGAGGTTTAGGGCCTGCTGTGGTGAGCAGAGTCCAATAAAAAAGTCCACAAAAATGCAGGATCTCAGTTCTGATAGTAATGTGAAAGCTAGCTTAATGATGGAAGGGAGAGCACAGCTGGGTGTTTACATTTAATGTGGCTGTACTATCACACTCTAATATTGATTTATTACACTAATTTTGCTTCAAGCTGTAAGAACAGGTTCTGATAAACTCATCACTAAAGAAATATTACTTTAAAGTCCATATGACAGCAGGGCTGAAACGTCCAGCCCTGCATGTTTGGCATGGATCTGCTAAACATGGTGTGACTAAATTAATCGAATAGTAATAAAATGCCTTATAGAAAAAAATAAAATCTTATTTAACTGACATGGCAGTTATGTTTTTGTTGAAGTAACATACTATCTCACTGGATCTCCTCTCTGTATGCATATGTACTGTACCTCAAGACTAACAGAACAGGCCTTGGTTGAGACAACAGAGCAGCATTTCAGCCGCTGTAATTCTCTTACTGGATTCCCCTGTCACATGCTTTTAATGAGTCAAATTGAATCATGTTTCAGATATCTGGGGCGACATGCTGTTTTCAAGCATGAGAACTTCACCGGGGCAGTGTGATCAGATAGACTGATGCACATGAACAACACCTTAATGTACTGCCCCACTGACCTGAGCTGCACTGAACCATGTAAACCGGATATATCTGATCTGGCTACAGGCCACATCCACATTTCTGTGATTGACGGGCTGGAGCTCGTTTCATTCTGAAGATATCTTTATTGCTGCATCAAATTGGCTGAGCTTTAAAAACGGGCAATTATTGTAAAAAACAAGTGCTATTTTGACTTGTTTTATACTGTTATCACTGGTTACACTGTCTATACTGTTTATACTGGTTACACTGTATACTGTTTATACTGGTTACACTGTCTATACTGTTTATACTGGTTACACTGTCTATACTGTCTACACTGGTTATACCATCTATGCTGGCTATACTGTGTGCACAGTCCTCTAATACAGAAGTCGCCAAACACAGGCCTGCAGACTGGTATCGCTCCGTGAGTCATTTGGTACCAGGTCCCACAGAAGTACAGAAGGACAGATCTTTCAGAGTCTGAACAATCCTTCATTTTGAAAAAATCTCGGTCACGTGATACTGTACATCACAAATTTTGCCCACAAGCTAGCAAAAATTTGTAAAAAACAAAAACACTTTGGGGAGCTTCTTTGTATTTTTACATACTTTGTTTAAGTTGTATCTATACTGGTCTGTGAAAATACTGTTTTACACTAAACTGGTCCATGGCATAAAAAGGTTGGGGGCCGCTGCTCTAATATGCTACACATTTCCGTTCTGTATACTTGTATATGGTTGGTATATGGTAGGGGTGGGCAATATGATGATATGACATTGTGAAGACGAAAGCAGAGAGATCATAGTATCGCCTGTATCAGGGGTCATCAACCAATGGCTCTGGAGCCTCATGTGGCTCTTTCATCCTCATCCTTAATAATTTAACACTAGAACAGCGGCTAACTAGCTATACCTATAACGGCTGTGTGCTTCAATTGACGCAGTGCCCAGTTTTGCACGAGACGCTTCCTGATACGACGCTGCTGTAGTGTGATCGGGTCTGCCGGCACAAGTGTCCAGTGAACTTTGGACCCAGACTTCGTCGTACACCGCCGAATCAGAATCGCACTTATTAGACATTAGAGTGTGTGAGCGACACATAGGATTTTGATTCCGGTCGATGGTGTCTCTTAAGCACAAAGTATAAAACAACAACAATATGTACAAATATGTGTGTACATATGTCTACATCACACCCATATGTCTCTTACAGAGCAGGCTTGCTGCTCCAATAGGACAATAGGCACGATTCTGATTGAAAACTACATAATTTGACGCTGTCACCTGTTTTAGGTGTTAAGTGTATTTTATTTTTATTCATTTTTTTTTTACTGTAGTTCGAAATTTGAGGATTATTTTGATCTTGTAACATTAGAATGCAACGTGTGTAATTTTCTAAATGTTCAAAAGGTTTTCTTTGAATAAATAAAATTTCACAAGGAACACACTAGCCTAGTTTTAGCCTACCTTCACAGTGCAGGCCAGTTGAGTCCAGGCTGAATCCTCTCTGGCAATCACAGCTGAAGCTGCCTGGTGAGTTCTGGCAGATACCTTTAGCTCCACATAGGCTGGGCTCTGCAGCACACTCATTATTATCTAGGAGAAAAAACCCAATACATATTTATTGGTAGTGACAGGCAGGTAATAACCTCTGCATATACTCTGCAATCGAATGGAAAATGAAAATAAAAAACGGAACGAAAAATAAGTTTTGTGTGTGTGTGTGTGTGAGAGAGAGAGTGTGTGAGATGCTCTCACCTATACAGGCTGTGTGGTGTTGGGTGAAACCTGGGGGGCACTTGCATGTGAAGCCACCGATAGTGTTCACGCACATAAACTGGCAGTTATGCCTCTTCATCTGGCATTCGTCCAAATCTTCAGAGCAACAAAGCAAAATTAAACTCTTCACCTCGACCACCTTATCACTCTCTCTTACATACAGGACTGGGGTTTGCCCCTGGTCAGATTTTTCTTTTTTTGTTTTCTTTTCCACACTGAATGTTTCCAGTTTATTTACCATGGATTTGCAGAAACCTGTGTAAGCAAGATGGATTTCATTTCATGTACATATAAAAGGAAAGTTACACAATCTTGTGAACTGCTTTCCTTTGTTCACTTTACTCACTAAATTATGCAACCAACCCCTGTATTTATCAGTCACATCACACTGCTGTAGGCCAAATCCTAATTCTTGTGTATTTTTAATCAATTGTTTGGTTCAGGTTATTTGATAGTATTTCACTGGGTCATGGGCCATGCTAAGAAGTTGGATTAACATGTGTATTCTGTAACTTTGCCCTGGAGCATGTAGAGCCCTATGCAAAGATTTTGACATCTCCAATCAAAATGAAGGTTTTGCTGATTTTTAAAGTGAAATTTAAATTTGTTATATTACATTTTGCATGAAACTGCAGTGTGCAATTTCTATTTTCTGAGTTTAACATAATGTAAGAACATAAAATATATCATAACCTTTCCACGGTCCATATTTTGTTTAATTATTTAAACTGAAATTGTGTATTAAAGAGTGAAGTGTGTCTTCTGTTCGGAATGTGAAGCAATTTTGACATAAAATATGAACAAAATGTAAAAGGGCATAAAACCTTTTCATATAACTGTACATATCACTTTTTGGGGGGCATTACAGTGGGGTTAACTTTGACAGCAGAAGTAGCACAGCTTGCAGAGATACAGAGTCCTTTTTAGCACTGTAATAACATCAAAATAATTTTTGAATAACAAATATAAAAAAGCAGATAAAAATAAGCCTTTTAAATATAAACCCTGACATTGGTTGACTTTCCATGGGACAATTAATTACTAGCTTATCACAGGCTTTAAGAAATGTCCTTTAAAATGACAGTGAAGGACAAACTAAGCAGGGTGGCTTCTGAGATGACAAGTGCTCTTTCTTCACCCAGCAATAACAGCTAATAACCTCTAACAATCTGTCTAATGCTGCTGGATAGGAATGTGATCACATGATCACTAAAGTAACCAACCGAAAAGGCCTTTAGTGGACTTTAATTAAAATCTGTGAAAAAAGAGGTCAGTGTACAAGCTACAGATGCCCATACATTTTTCAGAATGACCAAACAGGGTGTTTGAACTTCAGTGGCACCATTCACTCTACTGTACCATTCACAACCCTCAGTCTATTTCATTACAATATTCCACTGTACTCCCAGTGTTAGCAGAGCTTGTCATGACAGAAAACCTCACCTTTACATGTCCTACCATCCTCTTGGAGGACATAGCCACGTGGACAGGAGCACACATAACTGCCTTCTGTGTTCTTACAGATGAAGTTGCATGGTTTGGGAGACATAATACACTCGTCTAGATCTGAAGAAATATCACATAAACAAAAGACAGTGATAAGTATAATAAGTAGACATGTAGCATTTCTTTGAAACATCACAATGTGGCAAAAATCGAATGCAATCTCATTATTTAATCACCCAAGTTTATATCAACCCACAACCCATTTTTAATAACATATGCCACATTCACTCTTGCATTCCAGCTATAGTCTCATTACTTGATTATGCAACCAAATGAGCAGCCATGGTCATGCACTAAATTCTAAAAATATTAAATATCTTACTGAGCCAGTACTGTGAATCAAATCAGATTAACCAGCCTAATAATGAAACACTAATAAAACAGTGTTTTGTACTATATGTTGGAGGCTGAATTTCTAAAAAAGGAAACAGAATAAATGGTTTTTCTGTGTGTGCAAGTATAAAAAAGGGACTTACCTACACAAGCATTGCCTGTAATACTGGCTGTATATCCTGTTTTACAGTGGCATCTGTAGGTGCCCATAGTGTTTATACACCTGCCGTTCTTACACACATCTGGGATCACCTTACACTCATCTATATCTGTGGATGGAGAGGTACATCATTAGGATTACATATGCTTTCTCTGGCTATTAATAACAAACATATCTAAAAATTGACAAATGTAAGGGCAATTCAGGCTACAACTATTTGCAGCTCTACTAGAAAGTTCTTGAAATGGTTTAAAACAAGTTTGGGATGATTCAGATTTGCATTATGGGTTACTACTGTCAAGCAAGCTTCCAACCTCCAGTCCCTCTACCACATCATCACATGATCACTACACAGGGTTTCTAAACTTCTTTGCTAAAGGAGCCGTCAGAAAAAAGTGTAATGAAATAATGGGTAACAGTAAGTTAGGCAGGTGTAGGAAAGATCTGCAGACCTGTGCCATCTGTGGCATAGCCGGGCCCATGTGGGCAAAGTTTCTTGTACTTGGCAGTGCCAGGTAGAGGGCACAGCTCACACTGGTTCCCCCAGCCTCGACCACCATCGCAGCAGCACTCAGACTTGCTGATGGGCTTTCGGCTGCTGGAGGACATCTGGCACATGGTCTGCAGCACCTCCGTGAAACAGAAGCCTTGTCTATAGTCTGGAGAGATCCATGAAGAAACATAACACAAAATGATAAGCAGTTCCTATTTGATTTAGAGCTTGAGCAGGTGAAGGTGCTGCTTCAACTGCACTGATTTTTGAAGATAATAATCATACAAGTATGCATATTAGTTAACATATGCAGCAAAGTATGCATATTAGTTAACATATGCAGCAAAGTATGCATATTATAGATTGTTTAATATATTGTATAGTTCACTGTTCATTTAAACACACACATATACATAGGCATACTCATACATATATT
>JBBJLR010156978.1:2271-14785 GCA_037577145.1 Brachypetersius gabonensis
GTTGTGGTGAATATGCAGTATTTTAATGAAATATGCTGGTAGTTGTGGTGAATATGCAGTATTTTAATGAAATATGCGGGTAGTTGTGAATATGCAGTATCTGAGTGAAATATGCTGGTAGTTGTGGTGAATATGCAGTATCTGAATGAAATGTCTGGTGTAACTTACTTTGCCAAGTTGTGGGAAAAGACTGAAGGACACAGGAATCATCAAGCCAAGGATGATGGCAGTACTAATGTGTCTAAACGGAGCAACTATCAGTGGGTTCCTTTGGGCAAGTTTTACTCTAAAACAAAAACAAGACAAATGTATTTAGCCAGTGGCACAGCTGAGCACTGAGATGAGCAGTAGCTGGCTCTACAGTACCTTTTTAGAAGGTGGACCAGTAGAGAGGGAACCGCTGCAGTTGTCCCAAACAGGGTTGCACGAGATACGGCAGTCTCCTCTATGGCCTGTGAGGAAAGAAAACTGCTGAAATATTGCTGAACACAAGGCCTATGGTAACTGAGCACTGAGAACCTGACGGCAGACTCTCATTTCAGCTTCCGACACTTTGGGCTTTTCACAGATGATCATATTAGGTATTGCAACACAAATATACAAAAGCAGTAAATAAGCCTATACAATAAGTCCCTATGTGTCGAGCTGCAGATTTCTACCCAATTATAAGGTTAGTAGATTAAATACTAGGTGAGGGAATTACAACAGATGACGCTGTTAGGATATTTGAGCCATAATAGTTTGTCATAGCAACTGAACGAAGATGGCACATTATATGTAGGAATCTGTAGCTGCCTTGGCGACTCCCTTAACTTCCTTTCAAATTTCCTGTGACCCGAGAGGAACAAGCCCTTGCACCATCTTGTGGACTTCAAAGGTTTTATCAGGGTGGATATATGTACCAAAATAAAAATACATTAAATATATTTATATATACATAAACAAACATGAAAAAACAAGCATGGATTTTTGGCTCTGCTGTATGGATATAAAACCGTATTTACTATTCAGGGGTGAACTAGTCCTGAGTTTACAATGTTACATTTCTGCACAATCTTTACATCTACTCTTCTTATACAGGGTGGGCCACGGATAAGTAGCCTGATCTTGTCATACCATCACTGGAGGCAGTACCCTATACAAAGAAATGAGGGGTGGTTCAATACATTTAAATATGATGTTTTTAGTTTAAAAAATAGCATATATAGTGTGTTTTTATATTCAGTATAAATACACAATACTGTGCAAATGCTCTCAATCACCTTGTTGGTGCGGAAATCCAATTTTCTGCCTCTCAAATGGTCTTATATTTGTCATAATGAACAGGTTAAATGAAAGAAATCGGAATGAATGTTTTACTGTGACAGGCTGCAAAGTGCCTAAAGATAAAAGGAGCCTAGATAAAGGAGTTCCAACCACTCAGCATTCAGCACCACCAGTATACTGATCACCGCCTGATCATCTGGACTCATCTGCTCCTGGTTCTTCACTGGTTCAGGACTTCAGTTAGAAGCTCTTTGTTCTGCTTGAATGATTCATACGTAGGTCACTGTGTGTCTTAACCAGCAGAAACATTCCTCTGAAACAGGTCCGGTTCAGGGACTGGACTGGAAATGAGAGGCTTTGAAAGTCCTTCAGGAAGCCTGGAGAACTGATCCTCAATACCACAGTAAAAAACAAGAAAGCCTGGAAGCAAAATATGAGGAAGGGAGGTTGAGTGTCCCCACCTTGGATCCAGCCTTCTTTGAGACACCGACTGAATTCCCTTTAGAGTCAAAGACTTGAATTCCATTTTCAGATTCCTCACTTCTCACCACCGCCACACTGAAGGCAGCCAGAGCAGCTAGAAAACAAAGAACCATCAGTGTGGAGACAGTACATACAGTGGAAATACTGTACAAACACTGTAAAATGACCGGATTAGTCCAAATTTCAAAACAATTTAATTCATGAGCGACTGCAACCACTTGTTGGTGTATTAAGAAAGAACGAGGCAGAAAAGAGTGTTTTGCTGACCTGAGATTGGAATGGGCAGCACTGACCTACAGAAGGCCTGAGCTGCAGAACTGCTGATCCTCAGACGCTTGACCACAAACTGAGGAAGGGCCTAAACAGGTAAAAATAGATAAACACATACATGCACATACAGTGTCTGAGACACTTCAAACCACTCTGTATTCTAGATTAAAAAACTCACCCCTGCAAATGTGGAATAAGAGGCCACTCCGGCAATAAGCAGGAGCTGCTTCGCTGATGTTTTATGTCCCTGAACACATTCAAAGGATTCATTAGGTTCTGCTGGCAGCTTTGTTTGCTATTTTCTAACTGCAAAATGGTCAAACAAGGCCACGGGAGATAAAGTAAAGTGGCCCCTTATAGTCACACGTGAACACACCACACCACAGTACACAGTGTGAACAGTGTGAAATTATTTCTCTACATTTAACCCACTCATCAAGTGAAGCAGGGGGCTGCCACCAACGAGGGGGGCCCAGAGAGCAGTGTGTGGGGACGGAACCTTGCTCAGTGGTGCCACTAGCAGTGTTGGGATTGAACCCACAACCTTCTGATTTCATAATCAACACCCTTGACCACTAGGCCCACAGTTTTACTGGGTTTTGCAGGAACACAGTAATACAATAAAAATTACATTTATTAAATAAATAAATAAATAAACACTTACCGGCGTGGCGGTTGCATTTCTATTGGCGTGGTTGAACCCCGCACAGTAACTGTGGAGAAGAAGCTGCAGAAGGGATATAAATAAGGTCACACTCTGATAAAGTTCTGAACAAGTGAGTGAGACATGAGCATGAAATATTAGTAAAAGGCCATTACATTCCAGAACAGGGCAGGTTTGACCCCTGTATGGGGCAACAAACTGGCTACGACCTAAGAGGCAAAGGAAAAAGAATGACAAGTTACACAGACATAGATATAAATACAAGAAAGATAAGCTAAGAAATAACTTTATCCCGAGGGAAATTCATTAATATACATATAGACACACACATTTACATACAAACAAAGTTCTATATTTATGGTATTGTTTGTAGAGTGTACTTTTATACTGTTCTGCTGTGTAGTTGTTATTCTATAGGTTCTGCTGTTTCAATCTTTCTTCAATCTTTCTCCACTTAGCTGTTATAACAATGCAAACTGTCTGCCCGTGGGACTAATAATGGGGTTTCTTATTTACATTTACGGCATTTAGCAGACGCTTTTATCCAAAGCAACTTCCATTCCCTAACTACAGGGGGCAGTCTTCCTGGAGCAACTTGGGGTTAAGGGTCTTGCTCAGGAACCCAGTGGTGGTGCTGAAGGGTAAGATTCGAACTCATGACCTCTTGGTCTAGAGGCAAGTATCCTACACACTACGTCACCCCCCTTCCATCTTGTCTTATCTTTAACAAAAGTGCAACACAATAACTAGAGCACTAGTGTAACACTGCCACTGCTGTATATATGGATATAGATACAGATTCAAATAGATCAAAATCAGAATCGTGTTTATTGGTCAAGAAGTATGTGAACGAACACATACAAGAAATTTGGTTCCAGTTGATGGTGTCTCTCAAGCACAACAGTATAAAACACAATAATATACACAACACAATACTGAGCAATTTAATATACAATAATATACGATCTACAGTATGAATATGTAATATGGATTTATATTTATAAATATAAAGATATTATATCTACTACACTTGACTGAATGTGCTGCAGAGCATGAGGACAGTATGTGTAGACTGTGTGTGTATTTTGAGCTCATCACTCACCAAAGGACCTGCGACAGGCAGAAATGCTGGGAGAGACGGGGAAATAAACCGATGATGTGAGACGTACATATAAAAGTACCTGACCTAAACAATGACCTCCTTGTTTCTGACCAGGAGATTAAAGAGTGTTTGAGATGCGATCGTTACCTTGAGGGCGAAACACTGGCAAAATGACGGCTCCACTGTCAGCATGGACGGACAACTAGACACGGTAGTAAAAACAGAACAGGGTTGTATTTGAAAGCATGACCTAGAAGACAATGATTCTTTTTCTTATACGCTGTATTACTTAATCGTTGAAGAATTCGAAATGATATGAAGTCACACATTAAAGGCAGTATAGGTGTTACGGGCAGTATAGTACAGGCACTCACCAGAGACAGAGTCCAGGCTTTATCAACCTAAAGAAATAATCACAGAGTATAGACTTTCAGCATGCAAGAAAGAAAATATATATCGAAAATCCATTCAAATTAATATAATCTCGATAATATAAACATTTTAAATACTTATAAATACATACATATATATATACACACACACACACGTATAGTGTAGACTATTGAAATACAGAAGCTGATATATAATAATATAATGTCTATCGAAATAGCCATCACAACTATATGTATACTATATGGACAAACATAATGACTGAAGATTAAAACTGCCCTTCACTGGGAGTAAGGGGCCTGGCCCTAGCCCTGAAAAATAGGTGTGTCCCAATACTTTTGTCCATATGGTGTGGGTGTATGTTCTTAGCCTACTTTTTCATTCTTTAGCTGCTTTTCTTCGCTCCTCAGCAGACAACGGGCATTCTCAATTTCAGTCTGAAATCAAACAGCAAAGACCTTCATCTATTTTGTGAAAACATAGCACTCTAGAATTCCTTCCACTGTTTACACGAATGATAAACAAAACCAAACAGGAACAAAACCAAGGGACTAAAAAAATGGTCCTCACATGATTGCTCTGTTTTCTAATGAACATTCTGATGCTGCATTTGTCTAGGAAGTGGTAACGGGCTGAAAGGTGGTGCACCATAAACCATGTGTACGGGGAGGATTCCCTGACCTGAGATCAGCCCTGACACTTACACCGTCAGATTCAATCTCTGCATAATATTTGCACTGTATGAACCAAGGCTGTGGCCTTGGAGTCAACCCTGGGGGGGGGGGTCAAATCTTCTGCTAACAGCAGCACCACAGCGACAAACTGCACCGTGTCCAGCTACAGGATGCAAAAATATCAGTAATAGTTGGAGTCTAGTTGTGATTACGATTACAATTACGATTCCATTCATTAATGACTATTTTTGACAGCAGTGCATGGTAACAAACACACAATATATGGTGCATTTTATTTATCTATCTATATACAACCATGGAAAAAAAATAGACCACAATTTTCTCCAAACATTTTTTTGTTTTGAATTTTGAATCAAGTGCAGTCAACAGTGTATAAAACATAAAATTATACTGTATATATATATATAGACAGACACACACTGAATATTAAGAGGACATAATTATGGCACTGGTATGTAGAGAGTGGAATAAAATGCTTTGCTTATTGTGTGTGTGGAAGCGTGGGGGGGGCATCCATAAAGTAATGATAAGTCTATGTAAAAAACTGATTTTTAAATTGATAATCAGAAATCAGAGAACTTTGCTGATCTCAGAGAAAACTAAACGCATTATTGTTTTATCTGCAGAGGAGGACCTGCACATGTGTCTCTAGTCACCCATGCATGCACTGTGAGGCTGGCAGTGAGAACTTAACACGAACATCATCTACACGGGGGTCAGGTGTTACTCACATCAGCGGCCAGCAGGGTGCCCGGGTCGAGGAGACCGAACCAGAGGCGAAGTCTGCTGAGGAAGGACTGGGAGACAGGAGAGAGGATGGAAACATGGAGCATGTCAGGAAGGATCTCTGTGATCTGAATCAGTCTGATCAGTCTGGTTCTGCTGGTACCTGTCCGTTGTTCTGCCAGTACTCCAGGTTCTGGTCCATCACTGGGACCCTCAGCCGTGCAGACCTGCTGAAGTATCAGAATTAGACCAGATCTCTATGGATCATGACTAAAGTCTGGGTGCAGATAAACAGGTCTGCTGTAGGTCACGCATGAGGCACGCGCATGCTCACAGAGTTCCACGTGACGTAGAGAGAATGCGGAGCGAGAGAGTCTGATTCAGTTCAGTGAACCGAACTGTAAGTGAACCGAACGAATCACTAAAAAGTTGATTCATGAGTCAGTGGGGGTTTAATAGCAGACAAAACAGAAAGGAAACAGGATAAGGTCTGCAAGAATTAAAAATACTAAGATTTAAATAGGAGTTTCTATAATCATACAAGGTATCATTTTAAAATGGATAGTGGGAGAAAATACAAACATTATGTTTGTATTGTGGGAAAATACTTTTCTACTTTCTGTAATTTAAACTTTTATATAGAAATACTATACAAATATTCTATAGGATATTTTAATGGGTTGTTTTTGTCACTGTGCCTTTAAGATAGATAGATAGATAGATAGATAGATAGATAGATAGATAGATAGGCAGATAGACAGACGGACGGACGGATGGATGGATGGATGCAAAGGCAGAGACGAGAACAAAATAAAATGGACCAGAAAAAAATAGAAAAAAGAAAAAAATGATCAGTGTATATGGTGCCATATACACTAATGCTGGGTATAAATACTATAAATATCTAACTTACAGTCAAGTAATGTACATGTGTATATGTAATATGTTCAAAATCATATGAATATGTATATATCACATGTACACACACACACACACACACACACACACACACGTCGGTGGTTTTAAAGTTGTTTCATGCGGGAGAGAAATTTTTAAGCGGTGTGTTCATGTGAATGTGGATCACGTGAATCCGTGACTTTCTGGAAAGAGTCGGCTCAAATGAACGAGTCATTTGTCTTTTGAAACTCTTGCAAGATGGCAGCGGCCGCTGGGAGACTTCTGGGAGCTTCTGTGAGTGTTTAGTAGTTTAAGTCTGTGTGTAGTCGAGTGGTGAAGGTGTCCTTTGGGTGAGGTTGTGTGTGGTAGTTGCTGTGTCAGTGCAGTGCTTGTTGACCTCTGCTGTCCTGTCTGTACAGGATGAGTGGCGCAGTTCAGTCTTAATGCGGATAAAGTGCACATGTTCCCTACTGCCTGACAGATTACACTCTGGCGGGGTTTATGGTTTCACCCTGTTACCGGGAGTGGTGTCTGTCGCCCCGCACAGCTCCTGCCCTGCACTTACTCACCTGACTCTCTCTAACAACTTATTACTATACCCCTCATGCGCTCCAGGTACTCTATATGGACACCATAGGTGTATTGGGACGCCTCTGTTTATCAGGGTTTGGCCCCCTTGCTTCCAGTGAAGGTCAATCTTAATGCTTCAGCAGACCAAGACATTTTGGACAACACCATGCTTCCAACTTTGTGGACCCAGTTTGGTGAAGAACCTTTTCTATTCCATCATGACTGTGTCCCAGTGCACAAAGCGAGCTCCATAAAGACAAGGCTGGAGGAGTTCAGTGTGGAAGAACTTGACTGGCCGCACAGAGCACTGACCTCAGCCCCATCCCACACCTTTGGGATGAATTGCAAAGGAGGTCCAACTTCATATTAAACGCTATGTATTTGAATGCAATGTCCCAAGTCCCTGTGGGTGTAATGGTCAGGTGTCCCAATACCTTTGTCCATATAGTGAATGTTAGAGCAGGGAGAACAATACTGAGAACACAGTACTTTAACAGAATGGTCAACATACAGCCTGCAGCCATCCTTAGGTCATTCTACTACCTTTTATCTCAGGGGTTGCTTGGGTCACATTTATAACTTTTTCCCAAGGGTCGCAAATCTGGCACTCAGAATGCTGCCATTTCTGCAGGTTTTAAATCCAACCAAGCAGGAGTTCAGCTTCTCCAACTAATCAGTCGTTTGAGACCAACCATTGAAAGCAAAAGGGATCTTGTGGAATTAGATGAATTTAGTGTAAACCTGCAACCACAGTGTTTTATTTGTCTTACACACACACACACACTATAAGCTAGGAGCAGGTCAAGGTCACTGACAGGAGAACTAATCCTTGTCTTTGTGATGGGAGGAAAGTTGCAAACTCCACTCATAAAGGCACCTGACTGCTCCAGCCAGGATTTGCACCAAGCACTGAGTGGTGATTAGTGATGCCAATTTTATTCTTCAGGTTTAGAAATATTGAATTGTGCTTGTGAAGCTTGTAGGCCTTTGGACGTGGTGCTCAGCTCAGTTCACCCTGTTTCTTATCTTTCCAGGCCACAAGGATGGCAGTTAATGGCCTGAGGACCTTGGCCTCTCTGAACGGGGCGTCTGCAGTCAGGGCTTCAAGAGCCCTCCCATGTCCTGCTATCCAGAAAGCCTGCTTCTCCATCAGTACGTTTCATTTTAAAGAGAGACCGTTTTATGTTGCTTTTTATTATGTGCAGTAATCTTCTGTGCAATATCACTACTTATGTTGCTGTTTTGTCACAGTAGTATTATCAGGAGCAATTTCACTACTATGTGCAACTTCAAACTACTATTTGTGTTACTAAGGAACTACTTCTACAGTTATTCATGTATTTATCTGTAGTATTTAAATCCACTTCTCTTACTGACCACACCATTTTATGTGTATAGAATAGTGAATTTAGTACAAAGGAGTATTTTCTTCCGAGATTCTGACATCGTAGTTTATATTGTTCTCGTCTGTGTGTCTCTGCAGTCATAACATAAGAAGTTTCCTCTGATTCTGATTTTACCCACACATTTGAGCCACTCGGCTCTACAGTCTTCTCTGTATGAAAAGGTAATCATTTTTGTGATGTAATTTTTTCAGGCACTGCTAAATGGGCACCAGCGGTCACCCAGCATGCACCACACTTCAAGGGCACCGCTGTCGTCAATGGAGAGTTTAAAGAGATCAGTCTTGACAGCTATAAGGGAAAATACCTGGTCCTGTTTTTCTACCCACTCGATTTGTAAGTAGTATTAGATATGCTTTAATTTCTCACATTTTTTGTGGTGTTGAACTTGAGTTTCTAAGACTTTGGTGTATTAATGGAAAATCATCTTTAATGATGTTGTGAGAGGTGAAGAAAAACAGTCCTGCCTATACAGTACTGTGCAAAACACTTCTGCAAATTAAAGCCACTCTTCTCAGGGTGTGATAAAGTGCCTTTCTGCTAGTAAAGTTAACATTAGAATAAATGCAAACAAACAAGAAAGCAGTAAAAATGATCAAGGTTTGTTTGTAAAAGTAGTTGATTTCGTGTGAGAACACAGGTTCGGTTCCAGATTCCTCCTCGGTTCCTCCAGCCGTTGTTTAGATTTGTGGAACTCCATCAGCAGCTCCTGATTTAATT
Organism: Brachypetersius gabonensis; assembly: GCA_037577145.1. NCBI lineage: Eukaryota > Metazoa > Chordata > Actinopteri > Characiformes > Alestidae > Brachypetersius > Brachypetersius gabonensis. The sequence goes on from JBBJLR010156978.1 coordinate 11,458, forward strand.
TAATGAAAGAGGGATGGAGTCAAACCAGGTTTCTCATGGAAACTACACAAATACTGGACTTCCATAAGAACACACCGATATACTGAACATAACATTACTATTTACAGTTTATGGTTATTTGTGGAAGGAACACTTTGAGGATCTCCTCAATCCTGCCTCTGCGATGTCCCAGGAGAGCACACAGCCTGAGGAAGCAGGGCTGGACATGCCCATCATGGGGGCTGAGGTTGGCGAGGTGGTTAAACAGCTCCTTGGCTGCCAGGCCCTGGGGGTGGATGAGATTGGCCCTGAATACCTTAGATGTTGTTGGTCAGGGACAGGGCCTCTAGACTAGCAGACCCGGGTGGTGGTCCAATTGTTTAAAAAAGGGGACTGGAGAGTGTGTGCCAACAACAGCTGGTCACACTTCTCAGCCTCCTGGGGAAGGTCATGCCAGGGTGCTGGAGGGGAGAGTATGTTTTGTCTTTAGATTTAGAAGAACATTGCAGTTTTTGTCCTGGACACAGAACACAGACACAGAGAAAAGGTGCTGGCGGGAGTTTGCTCTACTGGTCTCCACGTCTCTGATGGACCCAGAGAAAACTTGTGACCATGTCACTAGCGGTGCTCTGTGGGAGGTGATCGAGAGTATGGGATCCATTTGGTCCCTGAATGGCTGGAGCAGGAGTCTGCTTGGCATTGCTGCCAGTATTCTTTTCAGTGTTATTAATATTAATGTGATGAACACTGCTCATCTAAACTTTCATAGGTGCCTAAGACTTTTGCACAGTTCCTGATTATTTACAGAATTGGGATGCGCTATTCTGTCCTCAGATTATGCCATGATGTTCATTTGTCTTCTGTACATGGTTTTCATTGTTGTCCTTTTCGCAGTACGTTTGTCTGCCCGACTGAGATCATCTCGTTTAGTGACAAGGCCAACGAATTCCATGATGTTAACTGTGCAGTGGTGGGTGTGTCTGTGGACTCTCACTTCACACACCTGGCCTGGACCAACACCCCAAGAAAGGTAGGTCCAGCGTAGCATTACTTGTATAGTAATTGGCTCATTTCTCCAATGTATTATATATACATTGGAGAAATGAATATATAATACATTAGAGAAATGTATTATATATATACATTGGAGAAATGAGCCAATTACTATACATATAATTATATAATATGGTGCTACTTTGCTGCTACTTTTCTCCTCTTGTTTTGTTCACTTTGCTGCCTAACAAAGCAAAATTCCCTTCCTATGGAGCTAATAAAGGCTTGTCTTATTTTCTTAGGCATCAGAGGAAATATGTACAGCAGGCATCAGATGTGTTTATCTGGGCAGTAGCCTTTTTTTAATGAGGATATGAGTAAACAATACATGCGTGTTAACCATTACCAGCCCTCTCCTCAGGCCACCATCCAGCACCTGCTTCATCTAACCAGTGTTTATCTAACTGCATTCTTCTAACCAGCCTATTAATGATGTTTAAGAAACAGCAGCCTTGTTACATTTTCGTGTCTTCGCATTTATTGTAATGTTGTGTAGTGTTCACTGGCAAAAACACAGTTACTGCCCAGTAAGATCAGCCAATTTCTGGAGTGGGTTTTTATGTACGTTGATTATCCTGTTAGGTCACCTAATAAGAACCTCTTGCTGTAAACGAGTTGTGTGTCTCATGTGGAAAAAACAGCAAATGCAACTGCTTATCTCTCTCCCTGAACTTTGGCCTGTTGTTTTTCCTGCAGAGTGGAGGACTGGGTAAAATTCACATCCCTCTGCTGGCCGATCTCAACAAACAGGTCTCCAGGGACTACGGGGTTCTTCTAGAGGGTCCTGGAATCGCCCTGAGGTATTGTGAGGACACACAGTTGGATATTAAAGTGAGGCATTCAGCACCCTCACTGCCAGTGCAGAAGTAGATCTCACTGCCGGTAGATCTTCTGGAAAACTGAGGCCGTTAAGTGCTCAGTACCTCCTGGTAGTGAAGCTGAAGCAGAAGAAAAAGCTGCCCTGCGATTAGGATTAAGATGATGTGCTATTGAAAGCTCAGCAGGAGGAGGGTTTGACATCTCTAGTTCCTCCATGTTGTGCACATCCAACCTAGAAAGCCCTTTCACCGGGACCCTGTGTGAAAACAGGTTTGTCCCAAAAACGCTTATTTCCGAAACGCACGCAGGGACCACGGGAATGACCCGTTTAACAGCCGGAGCACATGACGGCAGTCACTTGCTGTCATACAGGTCTCTCCATACTCTCTCCTGTCCCGCCTGCTGCGACAGCCAATCGATAGAAAGTTTAGCCGCCGCCCTCCTGAACATTTCGAGCAGGTCGAGCTCCACCTGAGCCGAGGCCAGGGACCCCTCGCTTAACGCGCTTCCCGGCCGGGATGGGGTCGACGGTAGGATTGCGTCGTCCTCATCTTCCTCCCCGTCCCCCTCCAGCAGACGAGCGATCGCTTTGGCATCGTCCTCCTCCTCCTATCTCTCCTCTGACAGGGTCGGGAAAAGAGGAGGAAGCTGCATGATACAAGGGGCTGTTTCGTCTCCACCATGGACGGAGGGAAAAGGGAGGGGTCACCCTTTTTAGCGGCTGCCACCCGCACTCTTCTCTCCAGAACCCTTGACGGGAAGTGGGAGCAGTGTGGACAGTACTCAGGGTTCGTGAGTGCCGCCTGAGTGTGTTTCACCCCCAGGCATACGATGCACAGGGGATGAGTATCCTAGGCGGATATCATAGCCCCACAAGCACAAGGGCACGGGGCGTCTTTGCTCCTCGCACCCTGGCTTGCAGAACTAGCATTTGCCATAGCTGCCAAACTCTCCACATCACACCACTCTCCACATGTCGCTTAAGAGACAGACAAGAGAATTCGTCGTAACACGTTAATAAGTTCGTAGTCCCTTAGCAGTAGCTTTCACTTTGACAGTGAAAAAGAAGACCACTGCTTTCTGAAAAAGCTGCGTTCGGCGACGCACCTTAATGGCTAGTCTAAGAACAGTTGAGCAGCTAACCCAGAAAGGGGTACAGAAAAGGCTTCCACGAAATCTTCACGGGGAAGAGAACGAGAGTGAGGTAGGACCGTCATGTAGTGACCTATAGGGGGAGGCGGGACTCGCGCATCACTGTCGTGATTGGCCTGTCAACCGAAAGACGTGGGGCAATTGGTGCTTCCAGGATTGGTCACGCCTGAGGCGATTCCCATAGTGAGATACCGAAGGAATGTTTGAAAGAGAACTAAGAGTTGTACTTTCGTTTGTCAGTAAAGGTGCAGTAACGCGGCCGTTTACTGAATCAAAATAACCAGCCTACTGTACCAGTCATCAGTCATTAATCCTCGTGTCTCTC
>JBBJLR010157006.1:0-14783 GCA_037577145.1 Brachypetersius gabonensis
AGAGAGAGAGAGAGAGAGAGAGAGAGAGAGAGAGAGAGAGAGAGAGAGAGAGAGAGAGAGAGAGAGAGAGATACAGATGGGGGAATGATGGAGGAATGATGGAGGATGAAAGACAGCTACAACTGGACTCCCTTCAAAAACGGGAAGCAATGGATTTCTAACTTGACCAGCCTTGTACAGGCACATGGATGAAGAACAAGGCAGATGAACAAGTGAGCTCATTAATTTGTAGCGCACAAATGCCACTCCCAGTGCTGAAAAGTTTCCCAAGTTTCCCACTTGAATTAAAATGAGTATAAATTACAGAAATTACACTGAAGTCGAATTCCACCAGGGTTTTTTTCAGATTTTTTCTGTAAAGAAAGTCATTTTTGGTCTTTAATTGTAGAGAAACCTATAGATGTTGTACCTGTTTACACTAAAATCACTAGCTAATGTGGGGCCAAATTCTTTAGATCTGGGTGTGGGGTGTAATCTAAGAGGCACGAGTTTAAAAGAAGCATTATTCCCACCTGGATAAAAATTAATATAAACCATTAATGAATTCAAAATTACATTAAAGGGGAATTTCAGAAATGTTTCCAAATTTTCCATAGGAACAAAGTCATTTTTAGTGGCTTGATGTCAAATGATTTATTGTATAGAAACCTTCGGTCTTGGACTTCCTCACAGTGGTAATGAATGGAATGAGGGGTCTCAATATCTACAATTTAACCATTTAAGTAAGGCCACACATGTCCTATTTGTATTTATTTGTATATTATTGTACATTATATTTGCTCAGTATATTGTTAACTGTATCTTTTAATATTTTTTTGTTGTTTTTATACTGTTGTACTTGAGAGACACCATCTACCGGAATCAAATTCCTTGTATGTGTTCACTCACATACTTGGCCAATAAACGCGATTCTGATTCTGATTTGTATTGTTGATGTAATGGCAAATTAAATGACAATTAAAAATAAAACTGTAATTGCAATACAATACCTTGCATGTATATCTAAAATATCAATGCATAAACAAACAATATATTTTAGGCCAAAACTTTATTAAAAGTATTGTTAATCAGTGTCTCAGGTGTGAATAGTTTACAGCTTTTCCCAACAATTGCAGATGGATGTCTGGTTCCTGTGAACCATTTCACATCAGGGTTTGGACATTATACTGGTATTTACTGGTCTTTACACTAGTAGTTACAGAACATGTACTTCCTGATGATGATGAAGTCAATAAGAACTAGCCCAATACATGAACATGTCCATTAGAATGTATACAAGAAGGCCACTTTCTACAGTTGGCCAGATAGCATGTATGGAGGGAGAAGGAGACTCTGCTCAGGTTTTTACACTCTGAAGAGAGGAACTGAAGTGACTGCCTGGCTATCATCCAATCTCCCCAAATTAACAGTTAAGCCTGGCTTTTAATCAGCAATCAATGTAGTAATTATAAAACAGACACACCTGGAGCCAAAATCGTATTTAAAATCCATAGACCCACAGATACCACACATATCTGCACACATTGAATTCTGTATTAATGTGCCATATTTAGGGGGGGGGGGGAACCTTTGCTCTTAAAATTTATCATGATTATTTTTAATTTTAGTTGACATTGTCTGTTGAACGTTGGTACATTTTACTGCTATGTGTATTACTTATTTACTTTTCTGTTTTTATTAAAGCCATGTATTATAATTATTATTATTGTACTGTGGAATCCCGTCACTCTTTGTCCACCTTAGGAAATGAATGCATAGATCAGGCTTGGCACAGAAAGCACATTATTCAAATCGTGCCGACATTTGACAAACTCAAGCTGCAATATGGTTCAATAATTCCGCTAACGAGAAGCTTGATAGCATTGTGCCTGATGGATGATGCCCCCTCAATCAACGATTGGCTGTCTGCATCGCTGCAAGCCGAGTGGCCTGGCGATGGCAGGAGATAGGCACAGACAACTGTCTCAATTGCTCCCAACATCAAATCATTATTTTTCTCTTCTCCCAGGCGTCAATTCCCATGACAGCAGGGGCGAGGGGAGTGAGGAATGTTCGGCTGAACAAGAACTCCACAGAGCTGTTACAGCACCAAATAACACTTAGGAGAACAGTGTGAGTGTGTTGGATATGCTTGCGTATTTATTGCGAAAGTGATTGCTGCTGGTTTACTTCGTCTTGCCGGGAAGCATACGGTAATGCTTCACCAGCTCCTTATTTACCTTCTTTGCAGTGGGATGGAGACAGTTTGGCACGCTCGCACTCCACTGGCATTCACAGACACTTCATTTGTAATCTGCTCAGACTATGCAAGATCCACATGAAACAGCTACTACTCATGAACATGAAGTACAAGAGACATTATATGGGCCCTTTAAAGGAAAGAACATAATTACTTTTAAAAACAATTTAATGTAAAACCAAATCTTCCTAAAACTTAAACTTTCTTCCAGTAATCTTTGTTCCATGTCATCCCAAAGGTGCTGGATGGGGTTGAGGTCACGGCTCTGTGTGGCCAGTCAAGTTCCTTACACACTGAACTCCACCAGCCGTGTCTTTATGGAGCTCTCTTTGTTCACTGGGACACAGTCCTGCTGGAATAGAAAAGGTTCTTCCCCAAACTGTGTCCACAAAGTTGGAAGCATGACGTTGTCCAAAATGTCTTGGTCTGCAGCATTATGTTTGCCCCAACATTCCCCAAATGTGGTAAAAGTGTATAATATGAACACTTGCTCAGTGGATTGCTGACTTAGCTTAAATATTGGAGGGACAAGAAGTAACAGCCCCAGCAAATTTTTGGCCAACTGGTTTTGATTTTCTAATATGATTTTGTAGGAAGCATATGATTGTCAGCCAAAGTTGGCTAGTTTGCTAGTTTATTTATGCGTTTAATTAGTTAATTTTTGTTTTTCCATCTTTCTATCTTTCTTTCCAACCACCATTGTCCCTGGTTGAGCATACGTTTATTTTTACAAACTACTCCCAGAAAACAAAAGCTACTGAATATCAATACATTCCAGCGTGCCTGACTTATATGTAGTAATATTTTAAGTAATATACAGTTTGAGTAATATATACCTATTCTGCAAATCTAATATGGATTACCAATAATGAAGCCACTTATCTCTGCTGACAGGTTGAGTTGACAGCTCTTTCAGTATTGTGCAGTACACTATGGGCCAGATGTGGTAACCATGCTATGCTGTGCAAAATCTGTGGCAGTACCAGCACTTGGAGACTGACATGTCTTGTGGACTGCAGTGCTTGGCCTGTGGACGCAATGCCACATCATTCAGTTCATGGTCACAGGGTGAGATGGAAGACTGCTGCTTTCAGCCCTCACACACCCAGCTGCTGTTCATTAAGCTGGCTCTGGTTAAATGTGCCATGACTTTAACCTGACTCTCTTGAGGAGGAGTGTAAGACAGCTCCATTATTTACATATGCCACAATTGCCTTATAATGGTTTGCTTTTTAAGAGACTATTATTCAAACAGGGGCTGTGATTAATCTAATAAAGCTTTACATTCATTAACAGTATTAAGCAGAAAAAGTGTATTCAGAACTAAAATTAAAATTACACGTAAAGGGTAAAGCCAGCATTCATGTTATTTCTTTTCTACCTTTTCTACTACATCAAAAAAGCAACAGATTTATACAGGTTTGTAGATTGCTTGAGTCTCTGCTTTTGTGTGGAATTTAAGTTGGCAGTCACTGGCTGAAACACCCACACAGTCATAATAAAGGCTTACAACATATATAGATATGGAAGGAGCCTACTGTCTGTACTTTGCATTAATTTGTGCATAATATTTAAAAGCACCCAGACATCCATGAAACAGAGGAATACCACAAGAAATTATGGGGGCTGTGTAGCCAACAGTTAAAGCAAGTTTAAATTTAAAAAATGCTTTTTTGAGGAAGTTGTGAGGGTCAGTACGGAATGGTATGGTAAATGGATTATATATAAAGAAAGAATGTCATGCTGTTCACATTGTGTGCTGTGGTGTGTTCACATATGACAGAATGGTCACTGTCACTTTCACATTAACTGCCAGTTCCGTAACTCCAGCTGCATTGGCAACAATTTCTCTGAGTGATGGGGAGGTCCATCAGACACACTCAAAGACAGCAAGGCTAATAATACTGCCTTGGACTCCTGGCAGCAGTTGACTGTGGTATCGCAGAGAATCAAACACTGTGATTGTGAAGAACCTTTTTGAGGTTTACCAAACCTCCACATAAGTAGGTTCTAAACCAATTAAAGTTTTTTACAAACAACACAGACAAGTAAAGACTTATTTTATGTGGACACCATGCTCTGTAACTTATTAGCCAAGTGCTGTTTGAACTGTTAAATGTCTTCGGGAAGATTTGCATAGAGTTGAAGAATTGAGAACCACTATATTTACTTGAACTTTGAAGTGCCCTTTTACTTCTGTTTAAGACTTTGTCTGGAGACATAGTTGTTCCACTTGAGAAGACCTGTTTAATGCATTTGCAGTCAAACCAAGAGAGAAAAGAGATTTAAGGGCAAAAGTCTCTAATCTTATCAAACACCCACCCCCCGCCCCAAATACCAATGCTTCCGTTGGATCAACGCTTCTTTGATAGACGTCATAATTAGCAGGGTTGCAAGTCCTCAGGCTTAAAATTCAGTCCTGATTTGCAGGAATTTGCAGAGTACAAGCAATTCTGCTGACGCCATGCTGATGAAGCACCTTGAGTTTTGTGGCCAAGCAGTCAGGCGAGAAATGTGTGCTACCGTAAACATATTGATCTGTGCTACAGTGAGACATAATGAAACTTGGGGAGAAAGAGCTGAACATGACATATAGATTCATGTGTAACTCAAATTAAGCAAAGTTGAACAAATGAGGTGGGTTTGTATAGAAGAGTCGATGTGTAAGTTTGTGGAACTGCTCAAAATCAATATTCACTACGGAGTGGTGTAGAATATAGAATGATACAGCATTAACTAACCCTAAACCTAACAGTTATAGCAGTCCATTATTTTCACTAATTAAACTCTATATTGAGCCTTAATCTCATCAATTAGTATTCAAATGATAATTAATATTCATATTAATTGCTATAAGGCCTCACAGTAGTAGAGGTCCCTAGTGGCGTAATAAAAGCATGTTGAAAAATGCAGAAAACCCATTTTGAATCATTAAAAGCCATTGTCATCAGTTTGACACTGAGCCTTAATCTCATCAATTAGTATTCAAATATTAATATTAAAACTATTAATATTAATACTATAAGACCTCACAGTAGTAGAGGTCCCAAATGGTGTAAATAGGACACATTAAGAAATCCTTAATTAAATGAACTAGTTTTGTACAAATTTGTTCTCACTTTTGCATAATTAAGTGCCAACAGTGACATGAATATTTTCCTCTTGTGTTGAATTCATTTTAAAACTTATTTTCCACTTGCATAAAAGTCACCAGCTTTACCAAATCAGATCTCTACCCCTTAGTGGTCCACATATTTGCTTGATTCCAACATTTAGTGATACAGCCACAAAGTAAACTGTCTACAGGGCCTAAGGACTGGTTTGAGTACCACTTAACTGAAAGAAAAAAATCATAGAAATGTTATCTAAAATCAATTCTTTTTGTATTATATAAGTTTTTCTTTCGTGTCATGTCCGACAACAATGTACAGTAATGTAATGTAACAGTATAGTATGAACAGGATGTAAACCTTCCAGGATGACTAGCATTATACCATAAGTATGAATATTGCACAGGATGCAGTTAGCAGCAAGTGCAAGAGATGACAGAAATGAAATAAATAAACAAATAGACATCAAAATGACAATACAGCAATGTGACAGCAGTATGAATGTGGTGTAAATCAGAGACAGTATAGTAAGTAGACAAAAGGGCAGTGTAACAGTAAAGTGTGAAAACTATGTAAACCTTTCAGAAGTAATATACTGCACCACATATATAATCTAATATTGCACAGGGGTAAAGTGGGAAAGTATGTAAACCATCCGGCATTAATAATATTACATCACATGTATACTATAATATTGCACACAAGTAAAGTGTGAAATGAATATAAACCTTCCTGAATGAATACTTTTATACCATTAATGTATTATTGCACAGGAGACTGCAACATTGAACCACACTGAGTACTGGTAAATTATAGCTCATTAAATCAAGTAACGGGACATAAATGTGCCTGTAGTGGCAGTAAACAGTAAACAGAATGAAAGTCCAGAGTTTACTATGAGAGATGGAGTAGTTTACTGAAATGTTTCCCCTCTTGTGATGCATTTAGTAGAAGCATGGTGTAATTTCATATGAATTATTTCTCTCTTAGTTCATTCTGCAAAGGGCAGATTGGGAAAACAACCCATAACACATTAAGAAGAGAAGGAGAAGGTTCTTATGAACTGAAATATATACAAAAATGCAAAATGAAAATCATAACTTTTAATATTTGAAGGTAACCAGGTTGCTTACACTTTAGGGTAGCATTTATCTTGAGAGTGAATATCTATCTTATCCTTTCCTTTTCTTGTCCTGTGGGTGCATTTAATAGTGTTTAGGAAACATGCATAAACAACATTTGTAGCACCAGTGAACTTCTCATCAGCCTGGCTGGTAAGGATTGTAGAGCGATTTTCCATATAGTTGTATAGTGTTGCACAGTGATGACATTGTTGCATCAGTGTCGCAAACTTCTCTCCAAACGTCTCTTCGTAGCTCATATATAAGTTAAACAGGTGTGGATTTTCACACTGACTTTAATAAATGCCACTGTATTTCCTGACACTCTTTTGATGAACATCTCAGGTAGTAGTGAAACATCTTATATTATGAATAAGAACAAAAATATTATATATAAAACAAAAATATGGAATGTTTGACCTTTGTTTTGCAGGTAGCCCAGGAATATAAAATCTTATCCGGAAAGGGCCCCTGTAGCAGGTTTTCATTTAAAGCAAGCAGGAGCTCTCCTGATTCCGCTTGGTCTTGGTCCATACTGGCCACTAGGGAAAAGATCTAACACCCCTGAGACATAATCCGTACCCCATCGGTCATCCAATAGATTCAGTAATTTGTCTTTATGGCTTGAGTGTATGTGATCATCTCCATTGCAAAGTTTAGTGTCTCAGAAATCTCTACCTCTGAACACAAATTCTTATATTATAGTCCAAGTCTAGTCACACTAATTTGCTACTACAAGAAGATTCATTGATGTAGATCATTAGAAGCCTTCGTCAGAGTGCTTAATTTATCCTGCTAAGTCACTGCTGACCCTGGGTTGGCGGCGAAGTCAGTCATTGTGAGCAGAAGGGGCTCCTTCACCTCACCTACTGATTCCCAGCTCTACTACTGTCGCCGCTCTAATTGGCCAGATGATTGGCATCGGCTTTGATGTCCCCAACCGCAAGACAGCCGCCCAGCATCTCTTGCAGTCATGGCTGGCTTTCTCTCAGCCCTTAGTGAATGCTAGACTGTCTTCAGGAAGACATCATGCTTTGACTCACACTTTGAGTCTTTGTGACTGCATGTAACAAAAGTCACAGAAATAACTTCATGTCTCTTAGCTTAGCTTTGTTTGTATTCAGGAAGCCATTAGTTTAGAAGTGTTGAAATCTAATTCCAGATTTTCGTGATCACCTAGAACAGCTGGGTAGTTAAAGTAATTTTCCAGTGTGAGAGTAACATGATACACAATATGGTTATGTCAATTTTATATAACAGGGTAATAGTGCTGATGGAAAGTATCTGGTAAGGTTTGTTGTTAGAAAATCTTTTTTTTTTTTTTTTAGGTGCGCAATTGTGTTATTATTATTTATGTATTATTCCTGTGTTATCGTTTCATATATTGTATTGACCCTAAAGGAAATTGCTTGAGTCCTCTGCATTTAACCCATTCACCAGGGTGAAGCAGGATTCTGAAAGATGTGGGCCCATATGCAGATCTGAAAATGCATGATTAAAGATTTTCTCCCCCCCCCCCCCCCCAAACATCCTAGGCCCATTAACACTACATAATTACTTAACTGTATTATGAATATTAAATTAGACTGCTGTGAGTGCTAGCAGGCCGATCCCTATCTTTCAGAAATCATGATGACTGGAGTGCCGCTCCCATGTATCGACTGAGACGTGAATGGGAGGGAGCAAGCCAGAGACAAAGGCAGAGAGAAAGAGAGAGAGAGAGCACTTTGCTTTTAAAAGGCAAGGGCAGCTCAGCTTCAAGGCTTCTGAGGCTAACAGTGAGTTTGGCTTCTGATGCTAGACCACAAGAGAGTTCCGTGTGACGCAAAGAGAAATATTTTTAGATTGGGACATGAATTTTAAATTGATCCATCTGGAGTTCGGTCTCATAAGTCAGCTGATGTTCTCAGTGACATAGACATAGTGGCAACGAACATACTCCTAAGAGTCAAATGGAGAACTCAAGCGTGATGCACACAGACAACTCTGAGAAGCTTCAGTGAAGCTACTTCTAGACATGATCTGGAGCGATTTGGACATCACCATGCTTCCACCATGGACTTTGCTATTCCAGCACGACTGTGGCCCAAGTACACAAAGCGAGGTCCATAAAGACATGGTTGGGTGAGTTCGGTGTGGAAGAACTTGACTGGCCTGCATAGAGTCCTGACCTCAAGCCCATCCAACACTTCCAGAAGGCCTTTTGAAATGTGTTCCACTCATTGGAAATTGATATATGATTGTTAAGTCTTTTTTCTAGTTATGTTAGTAGTTAATCTAACATCAGGCCAGTGAGTGCTCACTGGGCTTTGTCTTGGTTTGTTCATTTGAATCCCCAGAATCAAGTGCATATTAGTAAAATCTGATTTCAGTAAATATAAAGGGATAGAGAGGGAATTTTTTTTCCTGAAGTTTGAAGATGGATGCAGGGAGTGTGGCTGCCCTCGGTCTGACCTTTAAAAAACTTGTTTTCTTCCACGGCTTTGTGAACTGGGTGCTAATGCCCAAATTGCTGTTTGATTACTCTAATTCATGTCTGCTGTATTGTTACAAACCAAAAGTGGTGTGAATGGAGCTCCTTGTGACTGTATTATGTACAGTCTGTGAATACAAGTCATTAACATGACAAGTTCAAATTGCTCTGCCCATTCATCTGTATTTCATCCATCTCTCTCTTCCTGTGTCCTTCCTCACTCTGACTGCTTCTCCCCGACCAAACCCGCAATTAGTTTGCAAATCACAGTCCTAATCAAATTCTCTGTTTCTGCCCACTCCGCCCTGCCTTTTCAAAGGATTCTTGTCTGTTTTCCTGTTAGGGTGTAAAAAAAAATCATGCACTTGAAGCACAGTAAAAGGCGAGTCATCATGGCCCCTCTGCTGAAGCTGGTGTTTTAATGGACACACTCCAACACCATGTACCTTCCTCTTCTTGCAGTTTGATTAAGTTTTCATTTTCGTTGTATGTCTCGATCAAACAAAACTATGAGCAGAAGAACCACACAGTGAAATCAACAATGGGGGTTCATTCAAATGAACTTAATGACTTAGAACTATTTAAAAAGCTTCATGAGATATTTAATAATAATAATAATAATAATAATAATAATAATAATAATAATAATAATACATTTTATTTGTAGGTGCCTTTCTAGCACCCAAGGACACCATACAAAAAGTGCAAGTATAAACAACAATAAAAAAGCAGAAAATAAACAGGCATTAAAAATTGTAAAATTGGACAATGCAAATAATTTAAAAACAATATGTGAGCTTATAGTGGTAAGACGGCAGAGGGAACAGTCAGGTGAATGGAAGAAGATGATCTGATGGTACAAGAAGGAGTGGCAACCTGAAGGAGGTCGGACAGATATGGAGGGATGAGGTTGTGAATGGCTTTGAAGGTTAACAGAAGGATTTTGAATTGAATGCGGAACTTAACCGGGAGCCAGTGGAGCTGCTGTAAGGTTTGAGCGACGTGGTGGGATCTGATAATGATGCAGGCGGCTGAATTCTGGACCAATTGAAGCTTATGAAGAGATTTTTGAGGAAGAGCAAATAGGAGGAAGGTACAGTAGTCTAGGCGAGAAGTGACAAGATTATGGACAAGAATAGCAGTAGACTGGGCAATAAGGGAGGGGGGGAAATTATTTATATTGTGTAGATGGAAGAATGCAGTCCGCATAATGTTATTGATATGGGATTGAAAAGAAAGATTACTGTTGAGGATAACACCCAGACTTTTAACCTGTGGGGAGGGGGGAAACGGAGCAATTGTCAATAGGGAGAGAGAAACTGTCAGTTTTGGATAGTATAAATTTGGTACCAATGAGGAAAACCTCCGTTTTGCCACCGTTTAATTTGCGGAAAATCTTTATTTCAGTGAGGCAGTCAATTAGGGAGGATTATAATGATTATTTTTTGTTTTATTTCTGGTCAAAATAGTCATTAATTTAAGTGTCGACTATGGAGTCGACTGTGGAGTTCCACTTTGTTGAAAAAGTGCTATCTAACCGAGGGAGCCGTTTTGGTGGTCTTTTAGGACTTAAAAAGTTCCTTTTAATCAGTTTTTGAGAGCCAGTTTTGGAAACTGCTTATTTATTTCCCATTCTTTCACTCAGGATAAGAGCGTCTGCCAAATTCCGTAACTGTAAATAAATCTGCAAACCACAAGATCCCAAAGGCAACTGGGCAACTGGGAACCTTGACCATTACATGAACAGGGACTTTAATGGCATTGTATTCAAACACAGACTTGTATTTAGAGCTGGTCCCGATTTGCAGCTATAACAGCTTCCATTCTTCTTGAGAGGCTTTCCACAACATTTGGGAGTTTCCTTGAGGAGTTTGTGCCCATTCATTCTGTAAAGCATTTATGAGGTCAGGCACTGATGTTAAATGAGAAGGTCTGGCTCGCAATCTCCATTCCAGTTCATCCCAAAGATGGGCTGAGGTCAGGATTCTGCCAGTCAAGTTCCTCCACACTGAACTCATCCAACCGTGTCTGTATGGATCTTGCTTTGTGCAATGAACACAGTCATGCTGGAATATAAAAGGTTCTTCCCCAAACTGGGTCGACAAAGTTAGAAGCATGGCAAATGTTCCAAATTGTCTTGGTCTGCTGAAGCTTTAAGACTGCCCTTCACGGAAAGTAAGGGGCCACCTAAATTCAATAATTAAGAGGGATGTCCCAATACTTTTGTCCATACGTTGTGTATCTATTTTTCACATTTTTATTATATACAATACAATTTTCTAATCCTGTTGCTGGTACTTGCTATTATTGCACATTATCTATTGCTGTCTACCTCAGCCTATCCTTTGCATTTTTGCACAATATACCATAATACTGTATTCACTATTTACTATTACTGTTAGTGGCCCTGTAATCAGTCTTCCATTGTACTGTTGCTTTTTTGCACTCTCTCTTTAGTCCTGTCCTGCCTGCACTTGTGTAGTCTTGTGGTGTTCTGTATGAAACAGGCTGTTGCTATAGCTACACATATTAGGGCAGCCAAAGATATGTATCTCATCACTTCTGTGGGAGCCTAATCGGCATGAAGGTGGACAGGTCAGCTCAATACACTTCATTTGTAATGCTCACCACAAGAGAAAAGTCCCTGAGACTCAAATGAGCTCTGTCCAACGGAGCAAGATGCCACAGAAATATTCAGAGGTAAAATTCCCCTGTGAAGGTTAAGACAAATCAACAACCAAATTCTGTATCATAAGTTAAAAAAGATGGAATATCCAGACAGCAAGGGTATCATTAGGTCTGGGCATCCAGAGCTGAAGCCCCAAAAGTCTCATTAATAGCCCAAGATACCCAAAATAATACCTACAAATTGCTAGATGCTTCAGATTTTTCTTGGAGACATGGCGACAAATGGATGAAAACTCAATCAGAAACTACTTAGTCATGACTGCACAGACACAGAGACAATAACATAAAATATATAAATATTTTTAAAAGTCCAATTAAAACTACTATACACACTATATAAACCCAGAGGAAGCAAAACCCACTTCTCAACTGCTAGCCTCTAATTTTAACAGAGGAGAGTGCTCAGCAGTGTCGGGGCTTCACACAACGCACAAACACAAACACACACACACACACACTCACACACACACACACACCTACACACACACACTGCTATTACTACACAGGACTGGACAACATACATTTGGGTGGCCAACAACATCTAACAGAAAACATAGAGGCTTACATGCAACATACACATTTTATAGGACCAAGTTTGTACACCAAAAACATTTGGCAAATAGGTGTGAGGCTGTCTGTAAATATAACCATTAGAAGTGGGCACAAAGGTGTGTATACATGTGCAAAGTAACAAAAGAAACACTGTTTCTGTGCAGTCACACCATGATTCTATTTGTCTCGGAAACAAATAGAAAAAAAACACAAGATCTTTTAACACGGGAGATCCCTAAGTGGGTAGGGAAAAGCCGCTGAGGGAGGGGGTCTGGTGGGGTACGGTGGATCTGAAAATATTCCATTAATTGTTCAACTCCCCTCCCACGACTGTAGCCCAAAATATTTCTAATGATCCTATACAACTCATCTGAGCCAGAAAATACAACAACCTGAACATAAGGACAGCAAGAAAGCTGACTCATGCATACAAATGGCAACACTTCAGACTAAACAGAGGAAGGGCTGGATTGAAATAGATTAACATGATAACGTTCAGGTCTAGACAGTGATAAGCTCTTAGTGAGACCCAGTATTAACAGGCCTCAGGGGCCAAGTGCTGGTGACATTATGGAGACTGAAGTTTAGGCCTAAATTCCATTCACAGCTCCCCTCATAAAGAGTACTGTCTAAGAAGAACTCTGCTTCTAAAGCAGTCACATGCTTCTAAAATGGCAAAGTTTCGGCACCCCAGTTTCATCACTATTTTTCTACCTCTATCTTTCAGTTCTTCAGGAAGGGAGGGAGCCTTGTTGTGTGAAGCAGAAGTCTGCTCCTACACCAAAAATGGCGATATGCATTCCTGGAGGATCTTATTGGTCATTATTCCAAGTTGAATCTGGTGTCAGTCACCAAACACTCCATAACTGGAGGTCACCAATTCTGTTTTACACCCTTAAATGGTATTCAAAGATTTTGAGGTAAAGACAGTCTAAATAAGCTTGTAAACAACCATGGCAACTCAAAGAGCCATTTGGATTGTGTTCCCATTATTAAAGTACACTGCCCTCCATAATTATTGGCATCCCCGGTTAAGATGTGTTCTTTAGCTTCTAATAAATTCTGTTTTGTTCTAAATAATATAGGACCACAATGAAAAAAAGAGGAAAATCCAACCTTTAATTCAAGTGCATTTATTCTGTGGGAAAAAAAATCCCACATTAAGAAATAAATATTTTACATCAAATCATGTGTGCCACAATTATTAGCACCCCTGATGTTAATACTTTGTACAACCCCCTTTTAACCAACAAAACAGCACCTAATCTTCTCCTCACCTACAAGATGGGAGAATACAAAAAGAGGGATCTTCGACCATTCCTCTTTGCACAATTTCTCTAAATCATCCAGCGACCCGCACTCTCCTCTGCACTCTCCTCTGCAGCTCACTCCACAGGTTTTCAATGGGGTTGAGGTCTGGGGACTGAGATGAAATGTTCCTAGATACTACTGTAGAAATGACAGAAATACTTCAATTACATTTATTTCCTAGGAATTGTTAGGGATGCCAATAATTGTGGAACAGGTGATTGTATGAAAAAATTATTATTTCTTAGTCAGGGAGTTTTTTTCCCCCTTAAAATTCACTTGAAGTTGAAGGTTACATTTTTCTACAATTTTAAGTGTGAGAGTATGCTTCTGCAATAAACATTGACTTTATTTTAAGGCTTTTAACACATCTTAACCAGGGGTGCCAACAATTATGGAGGGCAGTGTGTTGTTTTCCATATAAAGAAAATATTGTATGTAGCTCTTTTCAAAACTTAGTTTTATATAACATAAAGGTTCTGTTACTTTAAATAAGTAAAATAGGCTTTATTTGGTACTATATATAGCACTTTCTAAATGTGGTACAAATGTTGAATTTGTGGGAGTGAAGCAATAGAATAGAAGATCATCTTTTGGTTCCTTAAAAACATTCACTTGAACATTTTATGGAACCACTGAACTGAACAGTTTTGTCACAAACCAAATGTGCTATATTTCACTTCATAAGTCCATCTTCAACATTATGACCATAATTGTGGGGAAAACAGTTATTGTTCATGTACAGTAAGCCAGCTTTAGGTTCTCATAGGGGGTTTATATCCTGTTCTATGCAGTTCCATGATTGACATGTTTCTTGTCTGATTGTGTACAAACACTGTTTCAACACCAATACATGCTTCAGCAGCAAAGTGTGTCAAATGGTGGAGTTCCCAGCTTGCAGACCTTGACCTCCCCCAGTCCTGCTCTTCCCAGCACCCCTTCTCAGCAGTGGGCATCACTGCATCCCTCAGAAGTCCTCACTAATGCCAAAATTTGGCGGTGAGCATACTTTCATTTGTTGTGCATCAGAAATCCACACTCCATGCTTACTTCTCCTCCCACACGAGCCAATGTGAGTCACTGCCTCTGTGCCTGAGCCTGCAATCACGAAATCTTTTTTTCCTTTCCTTCTGTTTCTTTTTTTCCCTCCTCCCAGAGCTTAATTTTCCATCACTAACACCAGCCTAGTCTAAGCAATATTGTATGAGGAGGGTTATGATCACTCTCTCTCTCTCTCTCTCTCTCTCTCTCTCTCTCTCTCTCTCTCTCTCTCTCTCTCTCCCACACACACA